>JAJMAG010000176.1:8912-49796 GCA_030564905.1 Geotrichum fermentans
TACTTTCTCACCACACTGCCAATCCCGCCGAGAAAGGCCACTTCTGCCACCCGCCACTGAGCACCACCAGGATTTCAACATCTTTCATTCGTTAAAAGCTGCATGGCTTGCTTTCGCCTGAAATTGATTGATCCGTTCCTTTTCACCGCCGTTGATACAACGCAACAAGTCACATCCTAGGAGAAATTCAGCCCTCCTCGAGCCCACATCGTCGCGTACGAATCAATAACAGTAAGTACTAGTGCAACTGCTATGCGTTCTCGATTTCTACTTCATGTTGGTAATCTCCTTCGGATCACCATCACCTATTCAACGGCTTTTCCAACACTTTTTTTTTCCTCCTCTCGTCTTGCAGCCAGCACCACAAACACTTGGTGGTACTGCTGTCAAGTACTGGTATCCTTGAATCCTTATGTGGCTCCTCGATCTTTTCCTTCTACTAACCACTTTGTCCATAGTCTATCCCACCTCACGCGGGTTAATCCTTCGCAATGTCGCTTGCACTGAAACCACTGCTCTCGCTATTGGGATATATTTCCACAATCGCTGCAAAGCGTCCTATTCACACCATTGTTTGCATTTCGGTTCTCGCTACCACTGCATATTTCTCCATTCTTGATCTCTCCATCCCTACCTCGGTCAATACTCTCTCCACCAGCTTTTACCATGACGGAACTTCCTCGTTCACCAACACTTCAGAATGGACCCTTATCCAATCTCCCACAGACTACCCCGAGGCAGAGCACCTCGTTAGTGCAAAACTCATCTTTGCTGGTATTTCGAGCGCTGTAGTTCCCCAAGTCCCTAATACTCTTCCCAGCGATAGCTTGTACGAAAAGGATCTCCTGGTTCCTTTTAGTCAGTTGAATTCATGGGTCGATACTGTCTCGGAGCTCAAAGTAGCATCTACTTCTGATGCCCCAGATGAAATTTGGCGCCTCCGCAAGTCCTTTTCCTGGGCCCTTTGGGTCAAGTGGAACTTTACTCGCCTCATGGATTTGATTCACGCTACTGAGACTTTCGATCTTGCCGTTGTTGGTATTGCTTACGTCGCGATGCACTACACTTTTATCTCTCTTTACATTTCTATGCGCCGCCTCGGGTCAAAGTTCTGGCTCGCTACTTCAATTTTGCTTTCGTCGACATTTGCGTTCATGTTTGCATTTGTCACTTCTTTTTACTTGGGAGTTCCAGTTTCTATTGTTACTCTTTCGGAGGGACTTCCGTTTTTGGTTGTAACAATTGGATTTGGAAACAAAATTCGCCTGACTGACATAACCCTTCAAGCATTTAACAACAGGACTCCTGGGTCCTCCGTCGAGCAAATGGTTTCTGGAGTTATTGCCACTGAGGGAAAGAATATCTTGAGAGACTACGCTATTCAAATCATTGCATTGATTGGAGGTGCCAGCTGTGGTGTCAATGGACTTTGGCAATTTTGCTTCCTGAGTGTGTGGATTCTCATTTATGATCTCATCATAATGTTGACTTTCCATGCCGCGATCCTGTCCATCAAAGTGGAAATTGGCAAAATTAAGCGCAATGAAGCCATTCGTGATGCTCTCGAAGAGGATGGCGTGTCTCAGCAGGTTGCTGAGTCTGTTGCCCACTCCCAGGTCGACGAAAGCAAGACTAATTACTCTGTTTCCGTGTTTAAGGTCCTCATGGTATCTTGCTTTATCCTGTTGAACGCTGTTCAGCTTACGAACTATCCCATCAATGCTGCGACCTTCAAGACATCTTCTTTTACCCTTTCCGAAGTAATTGTCAACCAAGTTCATCCTTTTGAAACCGGTACCGTCATTACTGTCCTCCCCGCATTTGTATTTGAGCATGCTCGACTTTCCGCTCGTTTTGAAGATTCCATCATTGTTTTCCTAAGACGATGGACTGAAACAATTGGCGACCCTCTCATCTCTAAGTTCATTGTTATTGTACTGGCTCTGAGTGTTGGACTTAATGCTTACCTTTTCAACGCTGCTCGCGAACCCACTGTTAAGGTTGTTGAGAGAATTATTGAGAAGAAAGTTCCAATTATCATTGAGCGAACTTCAGCTTCCGGATCTGATTCTGATGGCTCCGACGGAGATGACGTGATTGAGATCAAGGCTACCAACAAGTCTGCCAAGCCCACTGGCATTAAGCGTTCCCTTGAGGACTCTGCTCTTTTCCTAAAGTCAGGTAATGCTAAGCTGTTGGAGGACGAGGAGTTGATTAATCTATCTGTCTCTGGCAAACTTCCTCTCTATGCTCTTGAAAAGCATCTTGGTGACACAACTAGGGCTGTGTTCATTCGCCGCGCTGTTGTCTCCAGACTTTCTGAAACTAAGAACCTCGAGTCCTCCCTTCTGCCTTACGAGCATTATGACTTTGATAGAGTCCTTGGTGCGTGCTGTGAAAATGTTGTTGGATATATTCCCCTTCCCGTAGGTGTGGCCGGTCCATTAATTATTGATGGAAAGCCCTACTTCCTTCCTATGGCCACTACTGAAGGATGCTTGGTTGCTTCTACCATGCGTGGCTGCAAAGCCATGAACGCCGGTGGTGGTGTTACTACCGTGCTGACTAACGACGGTATGACTAGAGGACCCTGCGTTTCATTTTCATCTCTTCTTCGTGCTGGTGAGGCCAAGATTTGGCTGGATTCTGAAGAAGGCCAACGCACAATTAAGAAAGCCTTCAACTCCACTTCCCGCTTTGCCCGTTTGCAGCATATTAAAACTGCTATTGCTGGTACCCTCCTCTTTATCCGTTTTACTACCACTACTGGTGATGCCATGGGTATGAACATGATTTCCAAGGGTGTGGAATACTCCTTGAAATACATGGTAGAGGAGTGCGGATTTGAGGATATGGAGGTTATTTCCGTGTCTGGTAACTACTGCACTGACAAGAAGCCTGCCGCTATTAACTGGATTGAGGGACGCGGTAAGAGCGTTGTCGCTGAGGCCATTGTTCCTGGCCATGTTGTGAGGTCCGTTCTTAAGAGTGATGTAGATGCTATGGTCGAGCTCAATATCAGCAAGAACTTGATTGGAAGTGCCATGGCAGGCAGTGTTGGAGGTTTTAATGCTCAAGCTGCCAATCTTGTTACCGCTCTTTTCCTCGCTACTGGCCAGGATCCTGCTCAGAATGTCGAGTCTTCTAACTGTATTACTCTCATGAAAGCAGTTGATGGCAACCTTCACATTTCTGTTTCTATGCCTTCTATCGAGGTTGGCACTATTGGCGGTGGCACTATCTTGGAACCCCAAGGTGCCATGCTTGATCTTCTTGGCGTCCGCGGCCCGCACCCCACAAGCCCGGGTGAAAATGCCCGCCAACTCTCCAAGATCATTGCTTCCGCAGTTCTTGCTGCCGAGCTTTCTCTTGCAGCTGCTCTTGCCGCTGGTCACCTCGTGCAGAGCCATATGATCCATAACCGGTCCAAGGCACCTACTCCTAGCGTTGCATCAACTGTAGACCTTAACAGACTGACGGACGGATCTAAAATCTGCATTAAATCATGATTTGTTTGTTTTCTTACTTCCCCCCTCTTCAAAAAGAATTTGAAAAAACTTGTTTTCAATATGCGTTCCACGCCTTTTGCAAACAAAAGAAAAAAGTTTTAATTGGGCTAATAGGTATCCGGTATTATAATGTATGAATAGTGTATTTTTTTTCTATCTAGATATCAATAAATTATATCTGAGCATGAATATTCGACTAGAACTCGGCTTTAAATATAGAGCATAGTCGCGTCCATTGTAAGCTAAAGATGATAAGGTAGACTGCTAAAACCCCTAAATAGATATTATGATGGTGCGTGCACGAGTAAGATATACTTTGCAACTGATACGACATGTAATTGAGTTGTTGGAGGTCCGAGTCTCTGAGTTTAGATTCCCAGAAAGGCATCGTCAAGGGACTGCCACGGTCTACTGCGTGTATTTCAAATTAATCTTAGTCTTAGCCAAGTGCTCAATTGTCTCAAACTTTGGAAATGCTTCCTTTTTAGCGTAGGACGCTTTTTTTTTCCTACCTAGGAACGACATGTAGTAGAAGTTTCTAAGTTTCTCAGTTTGGCATAAGTCAAATAAATTGTATTGCAGCATGTCCTGTTGGATGTACTCTGTAGAGTTCCATGGTGTATGGATTTTGGACGTCATGGTTATGATACTTTTTTTTTTTTTTTTTTTGAAAAAAGACCTGACAGAGCGACGATTATATTTGCAATGAAAACGGGAAATATCCTCTTCGTTGACTAGCTTGAGGCCTGATAGGTCGGCTGTGACCTGCGCCGGGTGCTGCAGCTAGCTTCTCAGCTTTACATTTAACGATCAACTCAAAACTGTTACGGACAAGGGAAATCTGACTGTCTAGTTAAAGCAATGGCACTGTAAATTTGACGACAGTTTTGGCGATACCCTCGTTCGCACACACAACACGGGAAATATCCTCCTGGTGGCGCTCCAGAAATAGAACACTTTGAAGGATGACGGGTTTCGTCGATACTTATTCAACAGTGAGTAAGGGCATGCAACGTCACCCTGTACGTCGTTCTTCTTCTTGAGTTGAGGTGGCGTGGGGAGCTTGAGCCAGTCTGACTTGCTGACGATGTTGTCATTAATGTCATTGTTGCATCCTGTGTTTGCAACTCTCTCATTGGTGATAATTCTTTCAGAACCATACTTGTATAGAATATCTTTGTATACCTGTGTAACTTTAATCAGGGAATTCAACTACTCACATTGAAATAAGCTGTGTAGGACCGCGGTGAAGAGGAAACGTAGCTGAGGACAATGAAATTACAAGTGTCAGACATCAAGCAGGTTTACCAACAAATTATTGAATCCTAGTTGTATCTGGATGTTACGGAGGCAAAGAATGGACAAGTTTGATCAGGCTATCTTTGCTTTTAGATTATAAAAAAAAACAGTATACGCTATGGACTCGGCTAGAGACCTACCAAGAACTAAAACCAGTGCTAAAAGAAATTGGAGAGAAGAAAAATGAACGGCAAGAAACCATAGAGGCAGGCATCAACCCTGCTCCATCACACCGATAGAGCTGGTGTATACAATAGGACATGATTATGCATCTCCAGCCTTTTTGCGCTTTCTAAAATGGTATGGGGGAGCATTCAAGCCCAGGAAATTTTTAAAAAAGATAAGACGACCTCATGCAGTAAGTATTTTTATATGTTTTATTTCAATTCGAATCAATGTTCCGCTAGGATCTTGGAAAAAATTCATTGGAATGGTTGAAAGTTTTGCATGTAACTCTCCTCCACGAACGTTTTGGTACCTAAAAGAGTCTTTTTTGGGAGGCGGGAATTGGGTATAACCCGAAACGGACGCAAAGATGGGTCTCGGTAGGATCTGTAGGACACAAGTGTACCAGGAGGAAGATCAAACGCTGTGGGAGTTCATACAGCTCACAAAATTACACATTTCTTTGACGACTTTTGGAATTAAGCTGAAATCAACGCGTTTCATCAGTATCGCTATTCAGTGTGTGTGGGCCACGCAACACTCACGGACAGTTTGAAGATCCAGAAATCATTCTTGCATATTGTGTTTATCGTTTCTTCATTGTTAATCATTTTTACATATACATGTCTTTAGTATATCTTTTGCCTGTATACAGTGTGACTTGAGCACTTACTCGGCATTTCACATTTAGAAATCTTGAAGGCTGTCTAACTAAAGAACAGCGGGTATCTTCAGGCCTTATCATAGTAAATGCACAGATAGATTCAAACCGATCTCCACCTATACAGAGATCTCTCAGGCACCTAAAATAGTTGCTTTGTAAATTTCGTTTGAAAATAGAAACAAAACGATCAATCAGGCCCAGACATGGGGCCACAGCTGCTAATAGGGTAGGATTTTTCTATTCATTGATCCTCACAAAATATTGTTTTTTTTTTTTGTTTTGTACATTTGCATTGAGCGTTGAAACCCCAAAACTTGGGCCACAGCAATTAGCACGGTGTGCTGCATCGGGTAGTAGAATCACAAGTTTAAACCAATTCACCAAAGCAAAACGAGAAGAACCTGTTGTCTAGAAACACCTATTCTGGTATATTTTATTGTAATCAAATGAGATCGAAGCTGTGTATGTCTCTAGCAGCATTGAATATATACGGGACAACTTGAATTAGCCTTCCAAGTATGGCATTTCTAAAAAGAATTGTTCCTTGAATACATGCTCAGCAAAGATAACGAAAAAAATATAGATAGGGCAGGCCATTGTCTTCGTTAAGGAATATAAAAGGAAGCAGTTTTTCCTTTCAAGATATCATTTCATCAAACAGCGAATTGAATTCATCAGACTTCCAGCTTACTGAAATCCAGCTTACTCAAGTTTCACAACTAATACTACATTCCAATATTCAACATGCCTTCTATTATAAGAGAAAGAAAAGAGGATCCTGGCGATGAAACTAGAGAATGGGAAGAGGGTCTTATCGACGAAGAGGATCTTAGCAGTGAAGAGGATCTTAGCGACGAAGAGGATCTTAGCGACGAAGAGGATCTTAGCGACGAAGAAGATTTTAGCGACGAAGAGGATTTTGGAGACGAAGAGGATCTTGGCGACGAAGAGGATCTTGGCGACGAAGAGGATCTCGGTGACGAACATATTTCAGAAGCGCACTTCCATGTTGGAGAAGAACTCAATGGACAACGCGGTTTACAGGGTGGGCCATGGACCGGCAGATACCGAAGTTTGCTATGTCTGGTCAAGAATCCTGACGATTTTGTTTTGGTGAGACACCGCCCTACGGGATATATCCTTCTCGGAGCTTCACTCGCAAGTACTCCGGTAGCTGACAGAGAGTTTATTACTCGGATAATGTATATCAACGAACTCATATCATTGACCTTCCGTATACGCCAATTGTTGCGCATTAATACTTTCCAACAATTTCAAAGGCCCATACACTTCATTCGGGATATTGCAGATATTGTACCTTGTTTTCACCCCGCCATACACGTGGCTTCATGGAATGACTTTGCCAATGTCTCCGGAATTTTTTGTTAGCCTTTGGGAACTTCCAAATTCTGCTAATACATCGAAGTTGAATCCCCTAATTTGAAAGAAATAAGTGCCTTAACTAATCCGATCATCAACGAATCCCAATTACTACCTGGGTTTTTTAGTTCAACACTAAAAACGTTTGATTCAATATTAAAATTTAAACTGAAATATAAGAATAACATAAAATTTGCTAATAATATAATTTGATTCAACATCAAAAACTGGTAGATATATGGCAAGAACAGCAATAGTAATTCCAAAAGCCATTCTTGCTTCTTGTGTTAATAGTTCTCTTATTTCTTATGGATTTTCCTGCATTGACTTTTGAGTCATAAAGTGCAGTCTTAAATAAAATACAGTGCGGATTAGGCTCTGGAATCATAAGTTCAAACCGCTCTTCTGATATCCAATTATGCTCAATTGAGACTGATTTATGTCTGGGACTAAAATGAATCAAGTTTTTTACTATAAAGTGCTTCTTTCCAATAATGTTTCTATATGCCATTTTCGAGAAAGGCAATTATCATTGAAGAACAAAAGTTTAACAATACGCCACTCCTTCAAGTCTTTGAGCAAAAATATAAAAGAATAATGCTTCCTCTCTTGAAGCTAACACCATTGGTACAATTAACCTTCTACTTTTACTGATATTCAGCTTTATTCTAATTTTTCTGAAGTAATTTTGCATTACTAACTGCACGATTAAGCGCTATAAGTAAAGAATACATCGATAGTGTTGAACCTTTTTGTGGATATCACAGATACATTACCACTTGTATCTACACGGAAAACTAAGCACAATAGAAAACAAGAAGAGCTAAAAAAATGGCCCAGGCATTGACAAGACAAGATCTTGGAGCAAACTGATCAGTGTAACAGTATACAAATTCTCAACGTCTTTTATTGTTTTACTCAACTCACTTCTACCAATCTTATACTGGCAAAGAGGTCATTCCTGTTGCCCTTAGCCTTTTTTCTTTTCTATCTAGTTTTCACGTTCCTTTGAAAAAAAATCGATTACTACTCTGAACAGCTTAATAAATCTGGTTTATGATGAACTGGTAAATCTTATCTTTATCACCGTTCTTCGTTTGTGAGCTCTTGCCTTACTTTGGTACACACTCCTTCCATACCGCAGGTTAGGGTTGTAACATCCAACCAGAGTCCTCCAAACAATTTTCCATCACCGCCGAATCAACTTTTTTTTTCTTTCAGCAAACCCTTTCCACCACTTAAGGCACACACACACACCATGTTTTCTCGGCGACTGGCTACTCCGCTGTTTAGCAGCAATGCCAGGACGGGCAGCACGACATTCACACGAGGCTTGGCTCTTATGGGCCGTCTGTCGGACGCCCCAGGTGCGCAAAAGAACGAGACTCGCGTGGGTCGCGGCCCAGGATCCGGCCACGGCAAGACCTCCGGCCGTGGTCAGAAAGGTCAAAAGGCCCGAGGATCCGTCAAGTCGTGGTTCGAAGGTGGACAGACTCCGATTTATAAACTGTTCCCGAAACGAGGATTCAAATCGCATATCGAACAGCCGCAATACGTCAACTTGAACAAGATTCAGCATTACATTGATAACAAACGGATTGACCCATCGAAACCCATCACCATCAAGGACTTTTATGACGCAGGCATTCTGAGCAAGATTACCGGCGGCGGTGTCAAGATTATTGGCGGCGGTGCTGCAAAGCTCAGACAGCCCATTACGATCTCAGCCACCAGAGCCTCCGAGACCGCCATTTCGCGAATCGAAGAGCTCGGCGGCAACTACACCGCACAGTACTACACTAAGGATGGTCTGCGTACTCTGGTTCGCCCTGAGGTGGTTCTGGAGCGGTTTGCGCGTATCCCCCTGAGAGCCAAGCCCACGTCTAGAAAAAACGTCGAGTACTACCGTGATCCCGAAAATAGAGGCTACTACCAGGAAACTCCTGAGCCCACCATCGTGCCCAACTACAAGAAGCAGGTCAAGTCCTCGTCAGTCAAACAAAGTCCTCTGCTTGCACAGCTTGCCCTTGTTGAGGAAACCGCTGCTGAGAATATTTCTTCTCTGGCTGGATTCGAGGCTTCTCAAGTTGTCAACAGACCCAAGGCCAGTAAGAAATAAAAGTGTCTATCAAGTTTTTGTACATAATATAACATATAAATAAGATATTTACCAACCACTGAAAGAGCTCTTGGAAATGCTGGTCTTGTTTTTGCGGCGAGCCTGCCAGTTGCTGTCTTCAATTCCTGTAGTTGATGTCGCCGCTTCCTTGCCGGCTGGCAAGTATTTGCCAATAGACGAAGAGCTCTGTATCGCGGTAGTCTTTTTTAGCCACGGCGAGTCGTCTTCCAGTTCGACTTTTTGCTCTTCCTTCTCTGGCTCTTCGAAAGGGTCAACGAGAATTCGCACGCCCAGGATCTTAATTTTCTTGGTAGGCCGGTCGGTAGAATCCACGGGTACACGCTCCATACTGTCCAGCACGGACATGCCGCCAACCACCTGACCAAAGATGGTGTGCTTGCCATCTAAATGCGGTGTGCGTGTATAAGTGAAGAAGAATTGCGATGTGTTTGTGTTTTTGCCCTTGTTGGCCATGGCTAGCATACCACGACCCGTGAACTTGTAAGGTGAGTTGGTTTCGTCCTTAAAAGGCTTTCCTTCCGGGAATGCACTCTCACCGCCACGCCCCGTGCCACTAGGATCACCACCTTGAACCATAAAATTTCGAATATTACGGTGAAAGAGGGTGCCGTCGTAGTAGTGCGCTTGCGCATGCTTGACAAAGTTGTACACGGCTTTTGGAGAGTACTTGCTCCACAGCTCGACATTGATAGATCCAAGATTCGTCTCTACCACCGCATAGCCAGGTCCCTCAAACCGCTTGGGACGCAACAACTGATCCAACGGAATGGTTTGAAACCTCGTTGCGGTTGACAGATCAACTGCAGTCGACGTCAGCGACGCTGCCATATGATGAGTCGTTAGTGATTTGCTAACTGCGCCAGTGGGTTCCTCTTCTTCGGGCTGCTGCTTGGTACGCTGCCGTTTGCGCGTCAATTCACGCTCCTTCGCTTCTTCGCGCTCACGCTTTAGCGCATCCTCGGACTTGCGCAGTACACCCACGCCACCTTGCAGTTTAATGACGTCCTCCTTCTTGAACGGCTGATCGGTAACTAGGTCCACCATATTGCCAGGTTTAAGACACATGTCCTTGATTGTGCTTGCAAAATAGACTTGGCCCGAGACTTTTACGACCACAGCCTCGCTGAGCCGCTGGAATTCTTTGAATGTGACGGGATCAATGTATGCGTCTCCATCCTCACTGGGGGTGATCTTGAGTTTGATGAGCGCAGAGGGGCTAGAGAGGGTTTCGCCGGTAACAGGGTTCAGTTTTTGGCGCAGGATATACGGCATAATATTTTTAATGTCAAAGACATGGCCGTCGCTGTCGCACACACCACAGTCGCGATCGATGGGCTGTTGGCTGATACTGCAAGTCCAAAACGGGAGGGCCGTTTCGTGCCGCGTTACTCGACTAGCCGCTGAGGCAGCCTTACCGCCTGCTGCGGAATGAAGGTCGGATCCACTCCATTCGGAGTGCGTAATGAACAGTTTATCTGTGTTCTTGCCCATGCTTGTTGAATGAAGGTTTGAGCTCTCGACTTTTTTCCAAGTTCATATAGGGTTGGGGTGGAAATACTATGGAAATTTGTATACTTGTGGGCGGAAATGAAATAAGTTAGAGAAAAATACTACAACAGACATATAAAGTAAAAAAAATATATACTCAAAGATTACTGCTGAGATGCCATGATGGGAGTAACACCAGTCATCTCAGTCTCTACATGGTCCACACGGTTCTCCAGCAATTTCCAGCTCTCCTTTCGCAACTGCTCCCTATTGTCAGCGGCTTCGCGGCTTTGGCGGTAGAGGATGGAGCACTGGTCGTACAAGACAGGATTTGTATCCATAAACATCTTGGTCGCATTGCAGATCATGCTATGGATAGCTTGGTTCCAGTGCGACGTTGAGTTCTCGTGTAGGGCCGAAAAAATGATGGGCAGAATTGTTTCTGAGTTTTCCGCGACAAGACTGCAAAAGTACTCATGAGTCCAGTAATACAAGGCGCGCTCGGCCACCTGGAAGTGAGTACTGGAAATGCACTTGGCAAGCTGAACGAATAGAGGGATCTGTATTTTGACAAACTCTTGAGGCTCCATAACCTCAAACAGATCCTCTACTTCGATGAGAAACAAAACTTCTTTAGGACTGTTGACCTTGGGCCAATACCTCAAAAGGCCCATGATGACTTCCTCGGTCAACGAAATGTCCTTTTCCAAAAATTGCACTACACAGTAGGCGAGTTGGGAGTGGTAAAGACTGAGAGACCTTGCTTTGTGAAGGGGTATTAGTACGCGACTAAGAAAGATCTTGTGTTCGTCCTTTAGAGGCAATGCAAAGCCATTGATAATGCTGCCAAGGATCTCTAGCAGCTCTGCAATTCCATTGAATCGTTCCGTCTCGTAAACAAATTGGAAAAAGACATTGTTAATGGAGCGGCGGATATAGGCTCTTAGATTAAGGAACTTGCCGTAAATTCTGTGCAGGGTCGTCTTGAGACACTCACGTTCGCGTGGATCCTCACTGTCAAAGAGCTCTATTAAATTTTGCACAAAAGCATGGTCAATGTAAGTTTTCGCGATTTGCTGGTTAAAGTCGCTGGACTCGATGAAACGCAGAAAAAAGTCGTAGACGATCTTCATGTGAGGCCACGAGACCTCGGATACAGGCTCATCCTCATCTGGATCAAAAATATCACCAACGGGATTGACAGGGGGAGGGATGGTACGAAAGAGATTCTTTGCAAACATTTGGACGACGGCAGCATACATTTCTTGGGTGATGGAAACGTGATGTGTCGAGACATATTCTAAGAGTTCGTTCAATGCAATTTGTTTGATGTCCTTACCCATAATGTCTGCAGAGGGATCATTGAAATCAAACATGACGGTACATTGCTCCACCTTTTTGAGAAACAATTCATTGCGGTCTTTTGAAGGCACCTGCGAGAAATCAGGTAGTTGTTCCAGTTCTCTCTTTTCTGAAATCTCAAATCGCGAAGAGTTGTGACGCTGGGGAGTTTTGAGGCCGTCAATACCGAATCTTTCCAAAGAGAGACGATGGGGGCTGTTTGATCCGTATTTAAGTGGTTGCAGATCCTGTGGCATTGTCTCGGTTGATCCGGGAGGAACATGGCCTATAGGACTAACGACCAATGTTGGCGGGCTGAGGTTTTGAATGGGACCTTCGCCATTGAGCGAGTTGGGATCGGAGGAAGGGGTACCATTCCAATAAGGGTCGGGAGTAGCACCATTACCGTGCAACAGCATGGAATTGCCAGGAGTGACTTGGGCGGGTGTTTGTAATGACTGATCTGTTATTTGCTGTGTAGGTACTGGCGATGCAGCAGCCGGAGGAGGAGTGATTACGTTGGATGGAGCAGGAGGAGCAGGAGCTTTGGCCGCATCCCTGTCCTTGATTTCCTTTTCCCGACTGTCCTTCTTAAGAGAGGACGACGAGGACTCGGAACGCAGAGAGGAAGAGGATTTCTTATCGGTATCGCGCTTCTTGGAGCTTTTTTCGTGGGTTTTAGATCGGCCCAGCTGGGGGGTAGTGTTAGCAAGGAGAGGGAGAAATGAAAGAGTAAAGGATCAGCATACCCGTTTAGTCCATCCTTTCATCATCTTGTGAAGTGGTCAGCGAACGCTGCGGTGGTGGTATCGATGGGGAGATGGTGAAGATTATGGATGATAGAATATTGAGGGGTTTGATAATGTAGGATAAAGGGATGGAATGGATGCAGAATCTCACGCAGCAGCCGTGAGCAAGGGATGAAAGTCTAAGCACAAGCGCAATTGAGGGTGAGCCTGGAGTATCTGGCGAAGAGATGTAGGCTGACGGGCGATGCAGTGGCACGGAGAGATTGCCTTGCGATGCTGAGGATGAAAAGAATGAATGGGGCGGGCGGTTTGGCAGTCACAACGTGAGATGAAATCAAAAAATGAAGTAAATAGAAAATCACAAAATTCACTAAAAACACAAAAAGTAACACACAAAAAACACAAAAAAACACAAAAAATGGTGTTCACGCGGAATCCAGAGGCACGCAGGTGTGCGCTGTTCTGTACTCACTCTGATTACATAATATTTATATGGTATGATTACAGAAGATTACATATTTAGTCCTAGCCCTGTTCCTCAGGCAACCATTCGCGCTCTGAAATTTCAGCACCTCCGCCGTTTCCTCCATTTCCACGCTTTCCACAGCTTCTTGTCTTTGTACGAAACGCAAACACACCGCGCTCAATAGACATATTTATTTATTTATTCGAACCGCGGCCTACTTCACTTGCCACTGCGTTATCAAAGGTATGTTCTCACGAACGCGTGCTGTTGCTACTGGTAGACGCGATTTGTCAACGCGTTCTAACTCTCTGCAGCAAGCTATACCAATTAAACAACAAACATGCCCCACGAAGAAGAAGAACTCCTCGACTACTCTGATAGCGAAGAGATTGCGGTCCCTGCTACCGCCACTGCTGCGGCCGCTGCTCCTGCGGCTGACGCCGAGGAGCTTAACGACGACGAGGCACTTCCCATCAAGCAAGAGGCCAGCGACAAGAAGGGCTCGTACGTTGGTATTCACTCAACGGGCTTTAGAGACTTTTTGCTCAAGCCCGAATTGCTTCGTGCTATTGTAGACTGTGGTTTTGAACATCCCTCGGAAGGTAAGTGGCGTCAAAAAAAAAAGCCGACATGGCAGAGTCTAACTTGTTTTTTTAGTGCAGCAAGTTTGTATTCCTCAGTCGATTCTCGGCACAGATGTGCTCTGCCAGGCCAAGTCAGGTCTGGGTAAGACTGCTGTGTTTGTGCTCGCCACGCTGCAACAGATTGAGCCTGTAGACGGTGAGGCGTCGGTCGTGGTACTCTGCCACACGCGTGAGCTTGCGTACCAGATCAAGAATGAATACTCTAGATTTTCCAAATACCTGCCCGACGTGCGCACTTCTGTGTTCTACGGCGGCACTTCGACGCAGAAGGATATTGACCTCATCAAGGATAAGTCAACTTCTCCTCACATTATTGTGGCTACTCCCGGCCGCCTCAACGCGTTGGTGCGCGACAAGCATCTGCGCCTGAGCAATGTCAAGACCTTTGTTATTGACGAGTGCGACAAGGTCCTCGAGACGACCGATATGCGACGCGACGTGCAGGAGATTTTCCGGGCCACCCCGCACCAGAAGCAGGTCATGATGTTTTCGGCGACGCTGTCGCAGGAAATGCGACCCATTTGCAAAAAGTTCATGCAAAACCCGCTGGAGATTTACGTCGACGACGAGACCAAGCTGACGCTGCACGGTCTGCAACAGTACTACATCAAGCTTGCGGAGAAGGAGAAGAACCGCAAGCTGAACGAGCTGCTCGACAGCCTCGAGTTCAACCAGGTTATTATCTTTGTCAAGTCGACGTCGCGTGCGAATGAACTGAACCGCCTGCTCAACGAGTGCAACTTCCCGTCGATTGCCGTGCACAGTGGAATTCCGCAGGAGGAGCGCATTGCGCGCTACAAGTCGTTCAAGGAGTTCAACAAGCGCATCTGTGTGTGCACTGACGTCTTTGGCCGTGGTATTGATATCGAGCGCATCAACCTCGCCATCAACTACGATCTGCCCGCCGAGGCCGACCAGTACCTTCATCGTGTGGGCCGTGCTGGCCGTTTCGGCACCAAGGGTCTGGCAGTCTCTTTTGTGGCCACCGACGAGGACCAGCAGGTGCTAAATAAGATCCAAGAGCGCTTTGAGGTCGACATTCCCGCGTTCCCTGAGGAGGGCATCGACCCCTCTACCTACATGAACTCTTAGACAGGTTCGCGAATATCAAGTTAACAGAGTTATATATAGATGTATATAAGTTTTGTGAGCGTGACGTTCTGATTAGTTCTTGTAATTAAATACCAATAAAAAATAAAAAAAAAATGCAAAAGTACGATGCTCCCTTACAAGATTGACCCATGTTGACGATCCATTTCAATACACGCTTGAATGACACCATACACCTGCTCCAGAGCTTGCTTTGTATCAGGCACCAAGAACCATTCCAAATGTACGTTTCTTTTGCGTTGTTCCTGATCGTGATGCTTATTTGTAGGATTACTCTGAGACGCAAGGCCGTCAACTGGGCTCTTGGTACACCCCTCGCAAACGACCGAGCCCTTCCCAAACATGAGCCACAGCTGGGCGTGGATTTGGGACTCGACGGCCTTGGCCGTCTGTGGCTGGGTTGGCCAGCCCTGCATCGCGCTGTCATATAGGTACGCGTTGTTGTTGCGT
Source organism: Geotrichum fermentans (assembly GCA_030564905.1). Classification (NCBI taxonomy): domain Eukaryota; kingdom Fungi; phylum Ascomycota; class Dipodascomycetes; order Dipodascales; family Dipodascaceae; genus Geotrichum; species Geotrichum fermentans. Next base: position 24,318 of record JAJMAG010000176.1, read on the forward strand.
TTACGGTTGTTGTTGTTGTTGTTGGGGTGGGCGTGGTCAGGGGATGTGGAGCCAGGCCCGAGCAGAAAAATAGGGTGCTGGCATTTCGATTTCCACTGCGCCAGCCGTTTCACCGGGGTCTGGGTTGTGTAACCGACTTTGATAAGTCTGGCCTTTTTGGCTCCTCGGCCACTGGCATTGGTGCTGGTGCTGGTGCTGCTGGTCCGGAAGAGCCAGGACTTGAGTCTAAGTCTATGGCTGTGTCTGTGGCTGTTGAGAGGTACGAAGGCCCCGTTTTGGAAGACGTGGACGTTTGGATGGCCTGGCTCTAGAGTGTAGACATAGATATATGCTGTTCCTGATGCTTTTGCTGCTGCTGCTGGCTTGGCTGGAGGATTGAGAGATAAGTTTGCAAAGGCTGACTGCAAAGTTTGGGTGTTGTGGTGATGGCAGTACCATACAGTTGCAGTGTTGGCGCTCGTACTGGTGGTTGCAGCGGCAGCTTGTTTTATTTTGCAGCGGTGGCCTGCGTGCGTTGTGCCTGCGCACTGAATCATGTGTGTCGTCCAGCGAAGAATGAAGATGGAGGTGATGAGAGGGATTGTTTGGTGAACTCCATGGTGGACCAGTGTCCAAGTTGGCTGAAAAGAAGGAGGCTGGTGCGGAGGCTGAGCAGGAAGAATCGCGAGCGTGCACTGAGTGGACTGTCACTGTTGTTGGCTGAACTCGCAGTAATCCAGGTATCGACCACTTGATCTGTCGAACTGGTGGATGTTCTCCAGAATGTCCTCCCACGCTCATGATGATTCCTGTGGAACACCCGCGGAGTTCCTTGTTGCGAGATCCAATCGCTGCTGTTGCATCACTTGCAGGGTTCAACTGCTGCGTGGCCGCTTTGGGCATAAAAACCGTTGGACAAGCCACGGAGAATTGGGTGGGCGACACGAAACGCACTGAGACCGAACAGGTAAACAACCCTCACTTGGCCAGCTGGGGATCTTTGACGTCCAGCTGACTTCTAATTGATATTTGGAAGAAATGGACACTGAGCTGAGAAAGTGTCTCTTCTTGAACAAGTGACAAAACGTGTAGCGCTTCACTGTTTCTACCGTCTCTGTGTCTCACAGCTCCACAGAATGTCTCCACGTACACTAACTCCAGATATCAGTGCTATAGTCCCCTCTTTTTGACATCTCTTAAAACGTCTTGGGTTTTTTTTACTTTTGTTCCATGCAGGGTGTTGTTCCCATTGGGGAATTGCGCGCTTAGTTTAGGCTTAGCCCCATTATAGAAACGAAGAGTCAGTTTCCAGTTTGGGAATTGCCGCAGCTCGAGCTCTGCAAATGGACATTTGATGCGAGGAAAACGAAAAAAGCAACGAGACTCACGAAATTCGAAGAAATTCGCTAGACTTTGAAACGCTCTCAACGGGCGAAAAACAACAGTGGTTGAATCTGCCAAGCTCGCTGGCGTGTCGCTCGTTGTGTTCAGTTCCCCAGCTGGTCGTGGTGACGCCGTTCTCACTAGCGCTGCGCCTGATTATAAGGCCCCAAAAAATAAACGACGCCCCTCGTCGTTGTCGCGTCAAGAGATCTCAACGGCTGTCACAGATCTCCAGATCTCCAATGCGCCCGCGCCTCATTCGCGCTGCAGCCGCCACATTCACCGCGCACGCCATCGTCCGTCGTTCGCATGATGAGGATGAGGAGGATGTAGGGTCCAACGTCGACCGTTGGGCCTCATGATGAGACGGCAAAAACGCAGCAGTCCGAATACACGCAAAACAGCATCCAACTGCACTTAACGGGGTGTAGAAACTAACTCAAGCTCGAGGATCCACAGGCAGGCCCTTCGACTGCACAAATAGACTCCAAGCTGTCTCCTGTCTCAATAATTAAGGGTCCCCTTGTTTTTTTTTTTGACTTTCTTTTTCCACCACCACTCTCCCCCTTTTTTCACTCTCCCCGTTCTTGAAAAATATTCTCTCTTTCTCACTTGTCTTCTCTCTTTTCCTTTCTCATCCATCACCACACTCTTTCAAAAATGCTCACTTCTCTACCTGAAGAGCTGCTCCGCATCGTTCTCGCGGCGACGACAGAAGGCTCGCCCTCAAGCACCAGAGATCTGGCGGCTCTGGCGCTCACTTGTTCGCACCTCCATCGCAGCGTCGTGCCAGTCCTCTGGCGGCACCTTGTATTTGACCAGGCCACAAAACGCGTGCGTGCGCACCTGAATATTGGCATGGCTCATCGATTCCCATCCGACGACGACAGCAGCTCCGACTATGACTACGACAGCGCGGGCGCTGCAGCTGCAGAGTTGGTGCAAACCGTCATGTTTCATCCAACAGATGAAGACGAGGAGACGGGCCCAGAACTCGACCGTACTTGCGCCGACCGGCCAACGCCGAGTGACGCCGACGAAGAGAAACTGTCGCTCCATCAACAATCACATCAGCCGCTGCCGCAAAAGACCATTTGCAACAGCAGTGGCAGCAGCAGCAGCAAGCGCCGATCCCCATCCTCCAACTTTGCGCTCCTACGAGCAACTCTCGCCTCTCCGGCAGGCGTCTCTCACAACACGTTTGCAGCGCTTCGAGTTTTGACGTTCTCAATGCCCGCCAATGACAACATCGTCGCCGTCCTGCTCGACACAGCCGTGCGCAACAAGACCTGCTGCATGGCAAACCTCGCCCAGATCAACATCATGGACCGTCCGCCTGTTCCGTACGACAACAATACCACCGAACAGCAGCAGCAGCAGCAACGGCAGGAAGACAAGAACGATGAGGCCATTTTGGATGCGATTGCCAGGCTTATTGTAGCCCTGAAAGAAAACACCAAGACGGAAAAAACGGCCTCCTCAGCCGCTGTTACCACCAAGTATCCAATGATAAGCTTGTACAATACAACTCTGGCGCGCGTCCAAGCCATGAACAACCGAGGCATCGCGTGCCATATTTCGCAGCTCAACATTGCGCTAAGGCCAGCGCCTGTGTCTGTGTCGCCAGCGCTGGGTGAAGACCAAAATGACGAGTATACGCAATTTGCGCAAATTATGAGCCGGCTGGAAAACGTCCAACGGCTCACAATCACCGATCTCCTCGTTTCGGCATCTGCCGCCTCCTTGTCCGTTGTCAGCCCCGCAGCACTGTCTGCGGCAACTACAACAGTGGCATCAACAGCACAGGATCATCCAGTCAAACAAGCTCTCAGAGCTATGCGCTCCTTGACGCATCTCACGCTCCCAAACAGCCTCGACAAGTATATAACGACAGACTGGCTGCCCCCGAAGCTGCGCTCTCTGGGCTGCTACTCGTTGTTTGACGGCCTTTGGAAACAGCCCAGCACACCCGTCCCTGAGCTGCGAAGCTTGACGCTCGCCGTGCCCGTCAGCGGGCCTTCCACGTTTCCGGCGCTGGCGGATGCCCAAGTGCCCTTCACAGCCCTGACCGCGCTTGACCTGTGGTGGCCACCTGCCTCCAGCACCTCCACCTCCATCTCGACCACAAGTGGTGCTGCGGCAGATCCAGATGTGGAGTTGGACAGAGGGTTTGGATTCGCGATTCGCCTCGTGAAGGCCAATAGACACACGCTGCGCAAGCTGAGGCTGAGCCACGCCGACGCAGACCTGCTGTTCTGCCTCGCAGAGTCGCTCGGCGGCATGCCGCATCTCCAGGAGCTGGTCATTGACGACGGCGACTACCTCTCGGGGGCCGTTTCTGTCCCTACCGCTGTGTCTGGTGCTACGAAGACGCCGTTCACGCAAGCTCTAATCTGCCTGTTGGCCCGCTGCCAAAGCCTCAAGACGCTTTTCTTGACTGTCTTGCCTTTGCAACTCGACTTGGCCGGCCTCATTGCCGCCGCCACTGCCGCCTCCTCTGCAGTCCGGCTGCCGACCCGCTTTTATATCAAGTACAGTGCTGTGGACGGTGCCTGCCGCTCGGCCCTTGAACTGGCACCGCCTCGTCCTTCACCCGTGACAGCCGACTTGGACTCCTCTTTGCCAGTGTCAAGCTTGCACACACAGCGCTGGTGTACGCCAGTCGAGCAACTGGGCCTCGTTGACAAGGCCAAGGTGCTCGAAGCCTATGCTTACTATGTCAGCACTCCGGCTTTGGCGGCCATGCTGAGATCCACCGTCTTTCGAGTCGCTACCACTGGTTCCGTCATGCAATCGGCTCAGTAATCATTTGCACCCTCAGCCTTGCGTTTAACCTCCCTTCAGACTTGTTCTTTCATTTATTTATTCACCACCCTGGATTTCATTTCTTGAAATCGCTTTTAATTTTTCATGTAATACTACCCTTTGCATTCTTCATCTAATACTAATTCGTTGTTTTATATCTGGTTTTAGTTAATCAACACCAATTCTCAATAGCGATGAATTTCACCTGCTGCTTCCCCGATTTCTGGCTCGGCTTGAACTTCAATCCGTCCACTCTGCTCATTCAGCTCTCCCGACTTGCCCAGAGCTACGCAAATCTCATCAAGATCCATGCCAACATCTTCCACATTCTCGTTCAGGGTCTGTCGAATCTCATCCAACTTTATAACACCTTGGTAATTGTTAATGAACCGCCATCTGGTTCGTTTATCCTTCAAATCAATTCTATTCTTGACCTTTTTCTTCTCAAGAGGCTTGTTGATTGGTGCAACAAGCCTATTAAAAATTGCCAAACTGTGAATTGCCGACCTCATTTTGGCTCGAATTTGAGCTCGGTATATTACTCCAGTTACTACTGCAAAGCACCAAAGCCCCGCAGATGCTGCCGCCAACGACGCCAGTATCGGAGCGAACACAATAGCTGGAGAGTTAGTCATGCCAACGCAACAAAAAACCAAAACACAAACCTCCAATGAGGATCCACCAAAACCCCATAACGCCTAGAGTTACGGCTGTAAAAAAGAGAACTGAGGTCATTCTATGTGAAAATCTCCACGCTGAGAAGTAAGCGAAATCAACTTTGATCTACCATCTAAATTAGCTTGTTCACAACACAACTTGTAAAGTACTCATCAATGGTGGAGGCACAGAACCGACAAATCGTTTGGTAATTTCTAGCAGATACAACAATGCACTAGCGTGTGTTAGCCAACTCTCTCCTGGGGCGTGGACTAGCTATATAATCACATGAGATAAGGCTCTAGTCGGGACTTGCGAAGCGGTTTTGGATATTTCTGCTGCTGTCTGTGCTGCTGGGCTTGCAATGTTTTAGACGAGTAAGATTCAATTGACATCTCGTAACAAAAAGAAGAAGAGAAGTAGAAGAAGAGAAGGAAAGAAAAACGGCGAGCAGAATGAAGAAATTTATAAAAGTGCCAGTTGAACGACAATTACAATGGGCATGTAGCGTCTCGTGGCTGTATATTCAAATAGAGCGATTTCTAATCACGATATAGACCAACTGGTACGCTTTTCATGCACTTTTTATACTTTTATTTTTTTTATAAGTGCAATACAATTATTCGAAGCAGAGTTCAGGCAGCTACAATCAATTGGTGTTTAGAAAGGAGACTCAATAATTTCACGTTATTGAGCTGGTGCCAAGAAGTTGAACCGCTGCAACACTCGTAGGTTGACAGAACCGAAGACTTTATCTGCTGCGCTATACAAAGTGGCCCAAGCATCTAATCACAGCCATGAAATAGAATTACAGCGTCGCGGGCGCGTGTAACACCGCAAAACGAGAATCAGAACAACTACCAGCCAGCAAAGCAGATGTTAGAGCGAAAAGCTCGTTACGCGCTCAAGTTTTTATTCATTCCAGGATTGACCAAAAGATATTTCATACTAATTGAATCGGCAACTTTGAGACCAGGTCGCGTTTATGGTATCTACCAGCGTCATTGGATGACTAGTACATCTCAAACACAATTTTACAACCGAGGGCCACATTTTGAAAAGCCCTAAACAGGCAAACGTTGTCTGGATAAATGAGAAGCATATACAGTATAGGACGTTTTGAAACGCGAATTCAATGGCTGGTCACAGTGCCAGTTATGTGGAGTTAGAGCGTTGTTTCAAGCTCTCAGTGTTATATTGCTTTCAAGAGTCATCACTGCACTGCCTTACCCCTGACTAAAATTTCCAAGATAACGCTAGCCCCCGATAAGACAGGGATGTGCGGCGATGCCTCGTTAAAAATGAGCACAAAAAAAAAATACAAAACTTCATCCAAGCACTGCACGATTAACATTGTAGATTTATGACATGTATACATTACTTCTTGAATTCTTCATTAATAGCATCGTTGATTACCCGGGCGCCATGCAAAACCTCCTCCATTGTGAGTCCGTTGTTGATCAGCACACGCAGACCTTGCTCCACAGGCAGGATCTCCACGTCTGGAACGTACATTTGGCGCGAGATTAGCACGCCCTGGTTTCGCACTCTATCCACAATGTTTTGGAGAACGATTTCCTCCTCAGAGGCGCTGTCGTATTCCTTGACAAGCACAAGGCTGACCAAGGGCAGGCCAGGCATTGAAACAACGTCGACGTAGTCGCTGTTCTCAAAAACTTTGTACATGCCTACGCCCTTAGCGCGGTGCGCAGCAAGTTCTTTGGTAGAGAAAGATGCATCCTTCATGAGACCAATGACAATAGATGTGTTGTGGGCGAGGTAAGCAGGCATGGTAGCACTAAAGGTGTAGGCAAGAGACGTGATACGTTGATGCTCAACCATGTGCTTGGCGCCGGCACAGAATCCACCAGCCGAGCCAAAGAGATTGGCCAGCGATCCCACAGTAATATCGATATCTGATCTGGAGACTCCCGAGGCCTCGGGAAGGCCACGGCCAGTTTCACCAAGAAGACCTAGTGACCACGATTCGTCGAGAATCAATCTGTACTTGAACTGGTGCTTGAGCTCACAAATCTTGGCAAGATCAGGGCTGTCACCAAAATGCTCAAAGACACCCTCAGTGATGATGAAACGACGAGGCAATGGACCCTTGCGATACTTTTTGTTTGCCAAAACAAGCTTAGCCTCAAGATCAGCCATGTCGTTGTGCTCATACCAGTAGACAGTCGCGCGAGAGAGAACGATTCCCTTTTGAAGACCAATGTTGACGCCCTTGTCGGCGACGATAACGTCACCTCTCTTGAGGAAACAGGGAATAACTGACGAGGGTGTAGACAAACCCTGAGAGTACAAAATGCAACCTTCGCATCCCAAAAAATCTGCAATGTCATTTTCACACTGCGTATGCACGTCTTGGTTACCGTAGAATCCAGCCGGGCCACAAGAGCCTACACCGTAATTACGAATGGTTTTGACAGCCTCTTCGCGAATCACTGGGCGAGAGTTAAAGTTCAGCATGTCGCTAGAAAGGAAGTTCAGATACACTCTTTGGTCCTGGAGAACCGTATTGGCCGGGGGCAGTAAACTGTCGCCGGCGCTCAGCTGCTTATTGATCAGAGGGGAAGTGGCGAGGGATTCGGCTTCAGTTGTCAGGCGGACCTTTGGGCCAGAAGCGCCAAAGATGACGGGGATCTTTTCCAGTTTCCATTTCTCGCTGTCATCCAGGGGTTTAACCAACGGTTCAGGCTCCCACTCAGCAACCAATTCGTCAATCTCATATTCCTCCAAGACAACGGCGTTGTCCTTGGAAGTCGAGTACTTCGAGGCGAGAAAGTATCGGATTGCAAAGAGAACCAGGAGTGCCTCGAACAACGATCGAATGGGGTCGTTTTGATAGGAGCTCTTGATGTATCTGAGAAGGATGGAGGAGCCAGGTAGCTTTGAGACCTGCTTCACAGCTCCCTCAACTGTCGAGTTGACCAAGACGCCGAAATCCTGAAGTAATTTATCCATTGCCGGTGTCGTCGCCAGTTGCGTGTTGGTGTGGTGTAGAAAGAAAAGAACGTTTTGTGGACACGGCGGTGAAACTTGAAATCATATTTTCTGTCCACATAATAATCACCCATCAAAAATAAAAAAGCGAGCGTGAGTCCGAATATGGCATACTGGTAACCCCCTTGACCTCGAACATTTTGAACTGCATTTACCTCAACGCAAGACTGTCAACTTTGGAACCTCAAGAGCCGAACAACCTGCCATGGAGGGATTTTGCATGGATCCGATACACGGCGAGACTCGTCCTACCTACCACATCAGACACAAGCCCCCCACTACAAGCCAGCACTCAGATCAACTTTGCGAAGAAACAAGTCATGATATGAATATAAATATGGTATTTTTTCTATGGCATGTAATTCTATTTGGGGTTCACTAGAGACTGAACAGTTTTCTCAATCTCGGCCTCGGAGATTCCATCCAGATGGACCTTGGACTCCTGGCCAAACTCGAACCGAGCAAAGACAGTAGGGCGGACGCCGAAGGCCTCGCGGATTAACACTGGGGTCGTCGGGTTGTGCTTCTTAATGACGGGATATGCGCGCGTGAGGAATTGTCTACGGGGTTTTGTTAGCTCAAAGGCATCTCTCAGCGTTGGGGCGAGTCGATGTGATGGCTGGGTTTGGCGGGTACTGACCTGAGGGGAACAGAAGCTTCACCGGTCTGGGAGAAGTGGAACCTGAGCTCCTTGAGGGCCTTTGGAAATGCGTATTTGGCAGACATGATTAATAGAAGAAGGGCACGGAGGTCGTGATGTGGAATGGGTTGGAAGGGTCCAGAGGTTTTGTCAGTCAAGGCTTCTTCGTTTTGGGGGAGAAAATAGTATTGAGAATTACTCGCACGATCATTGGGCAGATGTGTGTCAGCGCTTAGTCAGTTACATGGGTATGTTATATCTGCAGACCTCGATATACTGCGGCACGGCTGATGAATCTCCTCGGCATCAGACAACTGGCCATTACATTAGAGCGATTGAGTGTTGTAGATTATTGACCTGTTGTATTATATATGGATATTGTTGTTTTCAAATAAATGGCAAGAAAACATTTCAAATATTGTGGGTATTAGAGCCATGAGGCCCTTTTTATCCCGACAGGTGCCCCGACCCTCCATGGCGTGAAATCAACGTCTTTAAATTCAAGCTGGCGAAGAATCAGACTAAACGACACCGGCAGAAAAAAGAGCCATTCCTGCTTTCCTCAGTTAACTTTGAACCCTTTTGTTAATACGTAACATCATGCACGCTGAAAATCAGAAGTCAGCACTGTCATCTACAACATATCTGAAGATTTGAACGCTGAAAACTATCGTTTCTAAAAAGACCCATGATACAAAAAAAAAGAAACAAATCTGTGTATTGTCCCGTTCAAGTAATACGACTACGCGTAAAACTTTGAAAGTGAGGACGCTGTCTGGATAATCTTTTTGTCTATGGTCATCCTTTTCTTGGTCATCAAGAGCATTGCCTGCCAATATATCACCCACATAATATAGCGATCTCCCACTAAAGGTGAAACCAGGTTTTGTCGTTGGAAACACGGCTTGAAGTAATCACCACGCAAGTAGCCGGCCATGAAGGCAAAGCCATTGACTTTCATTACGCCGTCATCCAAAAGAGCTAGCACTTGAGACTGACGCGCGTACCACTGGCATCGCCAAGACTAAAAGGCATCTCAATGTTGTGCCTTGACTGGCAATATTATTTCTCTGGAAGATGGGAACTCGAGACATTGGTCGGGTCTTCTACTGCACTGGTTAGGTAGCCTTTGCACGTTCTCGGCTGTTCACCACTGCGCAAGTGCTACATGCAACGGCTGTGCGCCGATTCCGGGTTCAGTTAAGAGCAAAAAAGGCAATAGCTCAATCATTGATGATGACCTTATAAGCACATAGGCATCTTTGTACTAAGGAATCCAATTCTTGAATCGCCATGCACTATGTGACTTGGTTGTTTGTGTAGAAACATTTTTGGCGCTATAGCCGTCATTGGGTTTTTGAATTTCCCCTCCATTTTAGGTTAAAGTTGCGTTTCAGCCGTGCGACCTTTACGGGTTCAAAATTTCCGCATTCATAAAAAATCGGTGACGTCGTCGTGGAGAAATTGCCAGACGGAAGCTTTTGACCGGAAAAGAAGGAGAGAAATGAAAAATTGGAAAAGAATTTCCAAAAAAAAAAAATAGGACTCTGCTACTCTTTTTTTCTTTCACATCTTATTCTATGCATACAATTCAAACGTCAAGGCAACGCTCTTTAGTCAATTAAATTTTTTTTTTTCAATTCAGTTCGTTCATCCGGCACAGCCAAACCTCTCATGTTACTCCTGCAGCCCCGAAACCTCTCAGTTGTCCTTTCACAATGCGTCAAGCCTCTGCAGCCTCAGCATAGCCCCAGCGCCAGCTGCGACCCGCAGGTGCGGCCGACGCCATCCTCGCAATCGCCCGGGTGGCCCTCGCCGCCGGCCATCTTTTCGTCCATTCTGTGCACACTCTCGGGGTCACCTGTTGCGTCGGCGCACTCGCCGGCGCCCGAGTACACGCGGGCGCTGCCACGCGCCATGTCTAGCTCGTCGCTGTTGACCAGCACCACCGGCACGACCAGCGGCAGCACGGCCGCGGGCAGGGGAGAGGGCGGCGGGTATTGTCTTGACAGGCGACTCAAGACGAACTTGTACAGCTTGTTCGCGGCTTCGGTGTGGAGCCGCTATTTCGAAGCGCCCGCGTCGGGTCGCCAAGGCGAGGCGGCTGCACCAGCCGTACCACAGGGAGGAGGGCACAATGGTGGTGGTGATGGTGGCGGTGGTGGTGGGACTTGGATGAGTGTGGAGACGGAGGACGCGATGCTGGTGGTTGTGCAGGTGCGGTTGGCATTGGCGACGGCGACGCCAGGTGGAGGAGGTGGAATGCTGTTGGTGGCGGTTGCAGAGCTGGGCACGCCGCTTGGGGCAGTCCTACGCAAAACCCAAGAAACGGCGAGCGTGCTTGAAAACGGGCTGCAAAATTTCAAATTGAGCGAGTGAGGAGAGATCGCGAGGGGGAGAGAGCAATGAGAATGAGTTGACGAATTGATGAATGAATTAATGAATGAGACTTGTATTGTATTCACATTTGCAGTTTAACAAGTCTTGTCGCAGACACATGGCATGCTCTTCAACTACGATATAGCGAAGACGTGTGTCAGAGCTCAACATGGATTTAAGCATAAACCGCATAACATTGATGGAATTGATTAGCTTTTACGTACAGTATAGGACATGCTTTCCTACACTGTGTCGTCTTGAAAAATGCAGAGGCCACGTCCAAACTTCAAAGATTCAATCAAAAGTGTTCATTAATAATTATACGCGAGTCATTAAATAGTCAAAAACAAACAAAAACAATATACATGTGAATCAAAAGCAAATCATGATTTTTCTAAATCACTTTTTTTTATTATCCCTCCTTCTTTGTGGCTACTAGTGCGACATGGTCGTCTTGAGCTTGTGCCAGAAACCATCGTCACTCTCCTCGCCGCTCTTTCGGAATTCATGCGACTTGCGCGAAAACACCGGCGTCGAGAAAACCGCCGTGAGGGCATGGTCATGCGAGTGGCTCGCGACCACCTTCTGGGCCTCGTTGGGGTGCTTGGACTTCACAATGTTGCCCCGCCCGCCGCGGCCCACCGTGTACCTGGCGGGCTCGCTGTGCGTCGCGTCGTGCAGCTCCTTGAGGTACTCGCTGGGCGTCACGGTGCGCAGCTCGGACACAGGGTGGTGGTTTCCATAGCCGCCGCGGCCGGCGGAAAATGTCTGGTTGGGCGACGTGTAGTGCTGGACGGGCGTGGGCACCATGGGCACGCTCTTGAGAGCAGCGAGCTCGGGCGAGTCGGGGGCATCCTTGGCGGCGATCTTGGGCGAGGGCTTGTAGTTGCCGTATCCTCCGCGTCCTGTAAGAACCATTTTTTGTTGTCTAGTAAGGGTGGTTTGTTCAGTGGTTGATTGTAAGATGTGATGGAAGCAGTCAATATGCTTTGAAGAGGTTATTCAGCTGTTCTGAGGATGATGATGGAGATGAGAAATCGAAACAAAGTGAGTTATTCGATTGTTTATATATTTTATTTCAACTCCGTCTTTATATTTCTTTTCCGGCGGTTCCATGTATTGAATTGGCCTTTCATTAGCGTCATTTGTGTTGTGTCATTTGTGTCTTGGTCAGCCCTGCCAAAAAGCCGTTGAGATGAATTTTTTTTTTCATTTTTAAGCTTTTCTTTCGCCACGAGGTTGGCGTGTGAGTCTTTTTTCCAGTGTGTTTTGTGGTCATTTCGATACATTTTCAGCAAAGTTGGGAGTTCTGGGTCACAAGCCGTCTGTCACGCGGAAAACAAAACAAAATAAAAAATTGCAAGTTCTGGGGTAAAAGCAGTAAATCACCACATAGAAAAGAATGATGCCATCAGTACTTTGAACTTTGCAGTTGTGAAAATTCTTCAGTTAAAAGGATTCTATGGGGTCACATGGTACAGGGCTAGGGCATGGCGGCAATAAGCACGCACAGCCAATAAGCAACGGCGGAACTATTACGCCACTGCCAACGAAGGCAATGGCAATGGCAATGGCAATGGCGAACGCGTGCACTAGCTCTCGCTATTCATTCATCGATGAATAACATACATGCACTGTGTACACAGTGCTCAAGCAAAGAACCTGAACAGTACAAAGACTAGTAGTCTCCATACTATCGATGTCTCCTTTCAGTAGCTAGTATCTGTTGTTGACATGACGACGGTTTCCTCCATGTCCCTGTCAAGTCATAAGTCCCAAGTCCCAATACCCAAGTCCCAAGTCATATACTGCTGTCAATTCCTTTGGTCCAAATGCCAGTCGACCGCAGCACTTGAGTTCGGCGTTGATTTTATCCTGCTCTCTCAAAGTTTCATATGCGAAATCATCACCGATGTGCATTGATACTATTGATACTATTGATGATATCAATGATTATATACATAGCGTTTGAGCTCTGCAGAATGGCGGGGGTGGTGCAGGGCTTATCAATCACCGTCGATCCTATCGCCATACAAATAAATGATTATTTCATCAATGGGTACAATTCGTGGCCCCTGGACGGCGAGAAGACGCCAGCGCTGGTTAAATTAATTTCATTGAATTCATTAATCATAATGTGCGCGGAGATATAATGGTTAGCTCCTTCAATGTTCCTTCTGGTCTCTTTTTTTTTTTTTTTCTTTTCTCCTCAATATTGCAAGCAACGACACTAGCACTAGTCTTGATGAGTATTCACTTTCAGATGTCTCAACTTTTTCGGTAAAATCATTTTCTCCCCTTGCGGGGAACTCTGCGTCTCTGATAAAGCTCTGACAAATCCCTCCCGCCTTTGCTCAACACACTGTGGACACTATGCACTATACACAAAGACCATACCTGTTCATCGCGCTATATATAATGACAACCGGCACTCCATCTCTTTCTCCTGTTCCCTTTCAACTCAAAAAACCCAATTGAATCCAGCTGAAATGAGTTTCAAAGTCTCTTCCTACAACGACATCCCCGTCGAAACAGCCATTGAGGCCATCCCGGCCAAGGTCGAGTCAGCCAGACAAGGCTTCCGCTCAAACAAGACAATTCCTCTCAGCTACCGCAAAGAGCAACTCAGAAACCTCTACTATGGCATCTACGACAATTTGGACGTCCTCTACAAGGCCCTCTACCAGGACCTCCACAAGGGCCAGCTCGAGACTGACCTTGCAGAAATTGGCTTTGTCTTGAACGAAATCACGTACTTCATCAATAACTTGGATAAGCTAGCAAAGCCGGAAAAGGCGCCGCTGGACCTTATAATGCAGCCAGCAACCGCGCATGTTTTCAAGCAACCTTTTGGTACTGTGCTCATCATTGCGCCCTGGAACTATCCTTTGGTGCTCTCCATCTCGCCCATCGCGGCTGCCCTTGCAGGTGGCAACACCGTCGTGTATAAGGCGTCTGAGCTTGTCCCTAACGTGTCTAGAGCCTTGATCAAGATTCTGCAGACCGCCCTGGATGCCTCCATCTTTGTTGGCATCACCGGTGCCATCCCCCAGAGCACCGCCTTGCTCAAGGAAAAGTTCGACAAGATCCTCTATACCGGCAATGGCACCGTGGGCCGAATCGTCTCTAGGGCCGCCGCAGAGCACCTCACCCCAGTTCTGCTCGAATTGGGTGGCAAGTCGCCTTGTATCATCACAAAGCACGCCGACTTGAGAATAGCCGCACGTCGCATTCTGTGGGGAAAGCAACTCAACGCAGGTCAAACATGTGTCGCACCTGACTACATTTTGGTGGACGCGAGCGTTAAATCAAAGTTTATCGAAGAACTGCGCAAGGCCTACAAGGAGTATTTTCCTAAAATAGACAGCGAGACAGAGCACACGCATATTGTCAGCGATAGGCATTTTGCGAGAATCTCGGGCCTGTTGGAGAACTCCAAGGGTAAGATCATTGTGGGTGGAGAATCGGACCCCAGTACCAGGTTCATGGCACCTACGTTCCTTGACGGCATCGATGCCGATGACTCTCTCATGTCGGAAGAGCTCTTTGGGCCTCTTATTGGGCTCATCACAGTCAAGGACACCCAAGATGCAATTGACTTCATCATCAAAGAACACGACACGCCCTTGGCCCTGTACATTTTCTCAAACAACAAGGCCGAGCAACTCGAGATCATCTCCAAGACCCGTTCTGGCGGCGTCGGCATCAACGACCCACTTATGCAAGTGTCCCTCGTCACCGCGCCCCTTGCGGGTGTCGGCGCCTCTGGCAACGGCGGTGGCTACCATGGCAAGTACGGCTTTGACGCATTCACTCACAAGCGCACCGTTTTCAGCCAGAGCGTTGGCTTTATGGACCGCTTGCTGTCTGTGCGCAACCCGCCTTATAGCAAATCCCAGACGAACCAGTTTCACAGCTTGTCGGCCAAGGCGCCACCTTTCCCCCGTACGGGGCCTATCAGAAAGGGCTTCCTGCGCACTGTTTTGGGCAGCTCGTTGTTCTGGGCGGGTATCCTGCTTGCTCTTGCGGCTGCCAAGTATCGTTCCTAAGAGATGAGTTCGTGAATATAATGTAGTGCAATAATATCTACGAACATTATAGTTTATGTATAACAAAAATAATAAGAAGAGGAATGAACCAAGAAAAAAAAAACTGAAAACAATGTTGTTAGGATTCACATAGTAAATCTACTAATGCGACCCTCAAGTGTTGTTGTCACTACACAAAAAAAAATATACTCACAATGGTTTCTTAATTGCATTTTATTTGTGTTTGAACCAAAGTCTGTTACGGTCTGAACAAACCTCATGAAAACCACCCGCGGTCTGACGCCTCAAATATTGGGTATACACAGAAACCATTGCAAAGTTGGATGTGCTGTGCACGGCACAAGTATTACAACAGTGCTGGTCAAACGCGGTACAAGTCTGTAGAGCGCCTTGAAGTTGCACACATTTATGTGAAAGAAGCTACGTGCAATGAAATCAAAGGGTTTCATCAGTTTCGCCCCTCAGCATGTATGTGGACCGCGCAGCACACACTTGGCAAACTGAGATTCCAAAGGTCATTCCTGTAGCTTGTATTTAGTAATCTTCAAAGCTCTAGGCAGCAATCGTGTTAAAAGAGACTGGATGTGACTTCAGAGGCTGGAATGCCTAGGTGTGATCAAACCAGTCTCTGCTTCAATGATCTTTCGCTTGAAAAAGCTTTGCCGATTCCGTTTAAAAGTGAAAAAAAAACCCTCAAAAGTGAAGAGGTGGCAAACAAGAAAAAGAAATCAGCTACGTACACGTGTAGAAGGCTGTTCATACTCCAGATGTCGGAGACAATTTCTTCATCCTCATAGAATTTGTATTTTGTTTTTGGTGAACCTCATCAGTTGGAGGACAACAATTAGCGATAGCGCCGCATTAGGCAGTTGAATCACAAGTTTAGGCAGCTTGACCTAGAGAAACTGTGCCGGCGGTTTGGAAACACCTCTCCTGCTATATACAATTATAGTCCATACCGAGAATCCATGTCGCTAGCAGTATTGATGGAATTCTTTTTTAGGAGACTAGAGCTGTAAGCGCTATGGATTGGCCTTACGGGTATGGCATTCTAAAAAGAAAAAAAAACTGTTCTTAGAATACATTCTAAACAAAAGAAAGACAACGCTGGGCCATTCAGCTATTCATAAGAAGTATAAAAAGATGGTAGTTTCCCTCTCTTGAAGATAAAAATCCCATTATCACTGCAATCCAATCCACCAATCTTCCAACTTTACTCAAATCTTTCAGCATTCCTGAAAGCCAACACACTTGAATCTACCACCTCTATTTGCTACCGACCAATATTTCACAATGGCCGCCCCTAGAAGAGAATTGAACGAGGACATCGACGCCGAACCTCCCTTTAAATTGCACTTCCATTTTGCAGAACTCAATGGACAACTTGCTTTGTCAGGCGCGCCGTGGACTGGCAGATTCCGAAGTTTGCTATGCCTGGTCAAGAAGCCTTTTCAACCCTTGGCGGTCAACTGCCGCACACTTGCTATCATTGAGGGTGCTGACCTTGAAGGTACACCCGAACATAACAGAGCATATATGCCGCGCATCCAGTACATCGATAGACTGATCATACTTCGATGTTCCCTGCACGAGGAACTCCCCGGCCTTTTCAACAATGCAGCTAGACGGACCCTGGACGTCATTGCGGATATGGGAATTGCCCATTTCTTTCACCTGATTTTGGAAGAAGTTACATGGGATGACTTTATCCAGATCTTTGGTTATCATCAAAGGGTTTTCTTCAACAGAAGGGGCGAAAGATTGCAGGCGGAATTTAGCAATGAATACTGATTATCTAGTTGAAATACTATAGGAGAGATCCTTTAAGAGCCCAATTTGAAGGGGTCTGTTGCTTAAACCGGGCATCATCGAACCCCGTTTACCGGGGATCTCAGTTGGATGCTAGAATTCCTGATTAAATATTATAAATCTATCATATATACATGTTAAAAAAAATAAAATTATTATAAAATTGCTTATAAAACACCTGATGCAATGCTGGAAATTTGATATCTAGTAAGAATAATGATAATTCTTGGGTTTCAATGTTGTTTGCCCATAGAGCAAAAACTGCTTGTACTACAAGACCATTTATATGTCCCCACTTTTATTTTTGTGTAAACAGCGTTGGGAAGCTGAGACCCCAGAAAATGGAGCGGAACTTGACTATCTACGTAGTCGGATTAGGCTATATCATCACAAGTTCAAAAATGACTTGGCTAAAGTCAATTGAGGCTGCATCTATAAATGCTTATTTTACAGAGTCTAATTGTGTAGTTCAAATGTTCATTGAGACTTAATGCACGTCACTGGCAATTGAATTGAGCTGCTTTTTTTTGTTTTTGGATTGACGCAATGACGCTTTTGAGCTAGAATATGTCTGCATCATATTGGTACTGATCTATGTCTCCCTTTACTCTTGTCTGGCTTTTCTGGTGCTGAGGTAGCTAGCAGGCTGGCATCGGGTTCATGGCGGGAGGTACGCCTGTAATATAAGAAACACAGTGGACTGTTTATTCATACTTGTATTATAAACTTGACCTTGACCATACATGGATGATGAAGATCTTTCAAAAAACATTGTATCTTGCAACCAGCCGGAATTACAACACGAATAATTTGCACAGACTCAAACTTTCATTGCCTTTGCTCAGGCTGATAGCCTACAGTGCGAAGGCATGGAAGGACTATCAACACCTTCAAATGTTTCTTTGCATATTTCCATATGCAGATTTTAGCCACATCTATCACGTGACTTTATTTAATTTCCTAAACCAAAAGCAGTCACAACTAACACTGGTATACTTTGTGTACGTAAGTATATTACATCACATCTGAAAAATTCCCCACCCAGAAACAACGCACAAGGACCTGATTGTACGCAGAGAAACGGGGCCCTTTGGCCCCAAAGAACCCTCAAGTACCAACAACTCAAAGCCCTCTGAATTCGGTAAGGTAAGGCAGAAAAAAATCATCCTTAATTCTCAATAATTTTTTTTTTTTTTTTTTTTTCGCCTTTGCCTTGTTTCACTTGATTTAGCGTGCGTCCACCGTCGTCACATAAACCAGCCCGACAATACATCATATCGATACCATGAGCAACGAAGTTCTTGTTCTCCGCGGCACCCTTGAGGGCCACAATGGCTGGGTTACCTCCCTGGCTACCTCTTCTAGCAACCCCGATATTCTCCTGTCTGCTTCCCGTGACAAGTCTCTCATCATCTGGAACCTGACCCGTGATGAGGAGGCCTACGGTGTCCCCAAGAGATCCCTCACTGGCCATGCTCACATTGTTGAGGATGTCGCCATCTCCCAGGATGGTGCCTACGCCATCTCCGCCTCTTGGGACAAGACCCTCCGTCTGTGGGATCTTGCCTCTGGCAGAACTCTCCAGCAATTTGTTGGCCACACTGGTGACGTTCTCTCTGTCTCTTTCTCCCCCGATAACAGACAGATCGTTTCTGCTGGCCGTGACCGCAAGATCAAGGTCTGGAACACCATTGGTGACTGCAAGTACACTTTCAACGACCCCAAGGGACACAGCGACTGGATTTCTTCCGTCAGATTCTCTCCTGATGAGAAGAAGGAGTACTCCGCCATCATCTCTGCTGGCTGGGATAAGCTTGTCAAGGTAAGTTTAATTTTTTTCCGTTACTTCTCCTCTCGACTAAATGATGCTTTACTATATATATTTGCTACTTCAGATGGGGGAAACTCCTATGAGACAATTAACACCATAGTACTGATATTCATTCGGCATTTTGAAATATTCAAAGTGAAAAAACAAAGTTTAACTAACATGCATTTTTAGATTTGGGACATCAAGAACCCCAAGCTCATTGCCGACAACGTTGGCCACACTGGCTACGTTTCTTCCATCACTGTCTCCCCTGATGGATCTCTCTGTGCTTCTGGTGGCAAGGATGGTAACATCATCCTTTGGGACCTGAACAGCTTCAAGCACCTGTACTCTCTTGTCTCTGGTGACGAGATTTACTCCCTGACCTTCTCTCCTAACAGATACTGGCTTTGTGCCGCCACTGCCAGTGGCATTAAGGTCTTTGACCTCGAGAAGCGCTCTCTCATTGATGAGCTCAAGCCCGACTTTGTCCTCCCCACTGCCCACTCCAAGGCTCCCGAGGTCATCTCCCTTGCTTGGTCCGCTGATGGCCAGAACCTCTTTGCTGGTTACACTGACAACCTGATCCGTGTCTGGCAAATCATGCAGTCCAACTAAGTTATTTTGAGTTAGGAAGAATAGAAACGCGAGAATATGATGTAAAAACAAAAAAAACCACCTCCCCCCACCAACCGCCACCAACGATATAAGGACTAGTAATTCTGGTAAAATCGACATTTGTGATTTGAAATTGTTAGATATGTTATTTGAAAAAAAAAGTTCTTCTTTTTTCTATGTAAATTGTGAATGTCCGATTGCTTCCATTGCAGCTACATCTCCACGCGCCAGTGCGGGCTGATGTAATACATCAGCGACACATTGCCATGGATCCTTACTTCCTCCCCATCTCAAGATACTATTTTTAAGGTGCTCGCCTGCTTCGCGCGATGTAGGGTTCTTTGCAAAACTGTGGTTCCAGATGCGGTCTGCAATCGCGCGGTCAAACAGGTAACAGTAGTAAGTCGAACCGTATCCAAACAAGTGTCCAAACTGCGCTGGCCACATAGACTCTCGGTTAGCGGGGAACAACCCTTTGTCAGATTCAAGCCCGTAGAAAGTCGAAATGGTATCTTGGTGGCC
Source organism: Geotrichum fermentans (assembly GCA_030564905.1). Classification (NCBI taxonomy): domain Eukaryota; kingdom Fungi; phylum Ascomycota; class Dipodascomycetes; order Dipodascales; family Dipodascaceae; genus Geotrichum; species Geotrichum fermentans. The sequence continues at coordinate 43,981 of JAJMAG010000176.1, forward strand.
ACCGTTGTTGTCGTGGTAGAGCTGGTCAAGCATAGCGAGTTTGATTTGAGAATAAGTCTCAGAGTGCTTCATGAATTTTTGGTTGGCGCGTTTGTAGGCCTCGAAGAGAGGGAGCGGCAATGGGTCGCCAGTCTCGTGGTGCCGTGCAAAGAGCCGCACGACTTGGGGTGAAGATGCAAAGTATTCCATGAGGACAGAGGGGAGCTCAACAAAATCCGTCGCACACCGAGTGCCACTGACGTTGTGGAGAGCCGTGCGCCCCAGCATGGAATGCATCGCATGGCCCATTTCGTGGAAGAGCGTCTCGACCTCCGAGAACGACAGAAGGCACTTTTCATCATCGCCATTATTACGAGTAAAGTCGCAAACTAGAGAAATAATCGGGAGTTGGTAAGTCTCACCCGTCTTGGTCACAATATGGCCTTCCTTGGCTGCTTCGTCAGCATAAGGGTCCAGTTTTCTAATCTCATCATTCTCATCGTCGAAAATGCGACGGGAGCAGCGGACTGTGAAATGCGCGGGGTTTGGCGACTTGCCCGGTCTTTGGAAGAGGTCACAGTATATGATGCCAATCCTGCCCTCATCTTCGGAGACCACATCCAGGCGTCGCACATCGTCCCGCCAGATTTCACCGCGTCTTGTCTCAACTGGTACAAACCGAATTCCATAAATGCTTTGGAAAAGTCTCGACAGACCTTGCATAACGCTACCCAGAGAAAAGAATTGCGGCAATATGCTAAATTCTGGAGAGTATAGGGTTTCCCAGTACTGATGTCCAAAGTACTCCCGATCCCAGGCCTGGAATTCGGAGGTCTTATTTGGAATATCAGTGGCTCTATCTTTGAACGCCTTAAGCTGCTCGATTTCGGCTCGTGCCAAAGGGTAAACTTCCTCGGCAAGGCCGTTCAAGAACCTCATGACATTATCAGGAGTTTTAACCATTTTGCCATCAAGCTCATACTCCGCGTAACTGGACTTGCCCATAAGCTCAGCGAGCTGTTGCCGCGCACCCAAAAAGGATTCGAGAGTTTTTACTTGGCTTGATTTGGCTTTGCGACCTTCTAACCAGACCTTTTTCCGCACTTCCTCATCTTTGACATGTCGCAACGCAGCAAACGCTTCCATTCCTGTAGACGCAATATATGTACGACCTAGTCGATGTGTTAAGTCAATCCGATTATCCAAGTCGACCAGCTTCTTTGACGGAAAGCTCAAGTACTTATTTGCAGGTGCTGCATTATTCATAAACTTCTGGCCTTCAACCGAGATTTGGCTTGATAAACGAATAAACTCATGCTGTGATTTTGGATCCAAGTCAATGCCTGACTTGTGGAAATCCGCCAGTAGAAGCTTTCCTACCATTTTCTCTTCTTCTGTAAGCTGGTCAAGAATCTCCGGCGAACTCATGACGGTATTTAGCATGGAGCAGAGTTCTACTGATGTGTTTAAGAAATTCATAAAGTCAAACATGATTTCGTGTGCGGTTTGAGCTGCTTCAACGAACTTTGGGTCTGGGTGGGACATGCGTACAAATCCCACAAGGTCGATTACCTGGCACAGGATGTCACTGAGGCGATCTAGGTTTCGGATAACACTAAGTAGCGACTCTGTGGTCGCGTGTTCTAGGCCATCACCAATTATTTTGCTGACGAGCGTTTGCGCCTGTTGTAGCGAGATATCCGTGAACCGTTGCAAACCCTGTGGGCTAGTGAGATGGGGATTATCAAAGATACCTGTTGATTTGGTCGAAACGTTATTTTGATAAGTCGAGAAATCACGCCAGAAGCTTTGGGAATCAAAAATCTGGCGTAGGGTCTCATCGTCTTTGGTTTTACTTGCCGTATGTGGTGCAGGCTGAACGAACGATGGATCAATCTTAGGCACCGCTTGTTGTTGATTTCGGGCAACACAACTCTGAATCAAACGATTTCCTAGTCGACGAGAGACAGTGTATGAATTACGGAAACTTACAGAGCCTACGGCTCGATTCAAAACACTCGCTTTTCCTAGCATGTTTTGATGCAAAAGTCTTGGGTGATGAAAGGTTTGGGTAAAAAAGTAGGAAGGCGATTTTGAATTACGAAGAATTTATTGGTCCCTAACTGAAGGGCTTTATGAAGCTGAAAAATCATGACATTCATATTTACAAAAAAATTAAAGTTATTTCCTAGGTAGCGAATCTAACGAAACTTGTTGCGGAATTGGAGGTAACTCGGATTCTTGGTCTTCTATTATACCTGCTGCACGGTTTGCAAGCATCTTGTCCAACTTTTGCAGCTCCATCTCAGAGTTCTTAACGAGATCATCATAGCCACAGCCTTTAGCTCGAAGTCGGGCTTCGCGGAGAAGGTCTGAGGCTTTGTCAAGATCTCCCTTGTGTAAGGCAATAACACCAAGTCCATACGTGGTAAGGGCTTGCACGTCGTCAATGTCACCAGTACGTCGAAGTTTGCTGGGAAGCTTCTCAATAAGGCCCAAAACCATCGTGAAACAAGCACTAGCGTTCTTCATAGAGATTTCAGCCATTTCTTTTGCAGAAGCAGTCTTTCCGTCAGATGACATTGTAGGCTTTCCCAGGTGATCTCTCACCTCCAACTCCTCAGCTTGCAAGTAAAAAATGGATCCGACATTGTAGAACGACATTAAAGTTTCGCTAGCATCATAACCGCTCACAGCCATCCACTCCGTCGAGGTTAGCTTGGTCTGGATGGCCAGGCCAATGTCTCCGGTTGCAATACAGAGTGCCACAAACATGTCCCTTGCATTGAAAAGTTCGTCCCTGAATGGCTGCCATGCTTCCAAGTTTTCCGATTTGGCTTCTGAATCAAAAGATAGGCGAATGTTGAAATCTTTCTGTTGGTTACCACCTTTGATCATCAAGGCCATTTCCTCACTATGCTTGGCCACCTCTTCTTGAGCCATCATGAAGTGCACCATCAGACCCATCTTCGCCATTTGGGGATTTGTAGCAGACTCTAAGTAAGCAGTCTTGAGAGCAACACGCAAGTCTCGCTGAATCAAATGTGGGCGCAGCTGTTGAGGAATCTTCTTCCCGTCCGCAAGGGCTTGAATGTAGGCTGTTCCAATTTCGCTATAGACTAGTCTTGCTTCTTCTTTCATATCAAGTTTCTCATACATTTCTGCCACCTTCAATTGCACTCCAGTGTATTCATCACTCAATGCATCCAGTCCAGCTTTGTCGGCTTCCTCCAATGCAGCAAGGTAACTATACAACGCCTTTTTATAGTCGAAACCTCCGGCCGATGCCTCCGCATACAATCCTTCACGAAGCTTACCTGCCACCTCTGGTGGGTAATTATGCCATGTAATATACTTCCAAAATCCATATGCGGCACCGAGGAAAACGATGAGGGAGTATCCAAAGTATTTGCTCTTATTGGACTTCCTGGGCTGGTGGAAGTAAGTGCTCATAGAGCGGGTATACGATATTTTAGTGGCACATAGTCGGGTCAAAGTCGATTGGCGTAGAGAACGAGAGATAACTGCGGCCCGCACGGGCAATGCTCGAAGAGTTCGAGTGATCATTTTAGTTGGGCGAAGTAGAGAAAAACTTGGTGGGAAGGCCACAACAATTGAATTTATTCACGGCTTGGGAATATAATACATGTCTGAAGAGAGTTGATGTTGCGTTCGAATAACTTTCTACTAGTTCTCACAATTACACAGCTCATGGATTGGCAATCACAAAGCGTCCTTGCCGGCTACGGCTGGGGACCCGGGGTCGGGGATCTGGTGTGCGGTACCGGTTACGGTAGAACCGCAGGACGCGCCAGTGCGGCAGAATGCAGCAAAGAGAACGGATGTCCGATCCCTCGGGGCCCAGAGAACAAAAGTGAGGGTTTAGCTTACATACTCAACAAATGTCTGATTATTAATCATGTCGATTACCGATTGGACAGTCCGGACGTTGTCACTGAAGCTAGTTGGTGATCTAACTACTTGAAAAAAAAACTAACATGGCTCATGGAGTTGGGCTTTAGAGGATTCCTCCTTTAGTATATCTGTCAGCAATATGAAGATGTATTCATTACGGTGCTCTACTTTGTCCTTGATACTTGATAATACTCTAGAACATTATCTAAAACCTATAGCACTAAAAAGCGACTGTGTACTGTTACATCTGCTGATGCAGAATTCTCTTCTTCTTCCTCTTCACTACAATTTCTCCCTCCTTTTCGGCCAGACATATCTGCTATACAGTCGCGAGAGAAAGTCCACGGGGTATGACCATAAAGGCCAAAACGATGCAGAAGGTCATTTCAACCATGAGGACGGGTGCAAACTCTAAAGAAGGGAGAAAGGAAGTTGCTGAACAAGAATGCTAGGTATCTCAAACTGAGCTGATTCAACATAATGTGGCAGGATATTTGATAATACCTAGACAGTATTTAGAATGAATGTCTGGTGAACTTGTGGATTTCATACAGCTATGAATCTACTAGTATTTACTGTACATGTACATACTGTATATAACCGTGGTGATAAGTTGGGTTAGGTACGCCACCAAGGCTCTAAAAATCTTTTACGCCGGTGACAAAGACCCTTTCTCCTCTTCACTCTATTGTTATACACCTGTGCCACTACGCTGCTCAGTACTACACACACTATCTCTGTGATTGACATCTCATCGATACTATTGTGCTATAAGACTACGCGCTAACTACGTCAGACTTGTTAGTCCGAATACGTGGGGTAACAACAAACTGAAGCGGAAACAGCGTGTTGCCCAAAGAGGGAATCACTAACAACGGTGCTTGGAATCATTGATGTCTAAGATGTGGTTATTTCCTATCATTAGTTTAAATTAGTTGACAAATACTGTTTATCAATAGATTAGTACTCCATCTACGTTGAGTCATCTGAGATGCTCCCCTCCTTATCTGACTTCAACACTATTTCAGGGATGCTGTATTGGTTTGGTGTGACATTCCTCCTATAAATTATTACCAGCAATATCAACTAGATGTTTAGTATTGGATCAGGAGTATTATTTATGACTAGCAGAATACATGTACAGTATGTATAAAGATTCCCGAAGGTTCAAACGTCATCATCATCTACATGTTTGCACAATACGTAATCCCTATACCGGAAGTCATCCCACGAAGCTTGTTCCACGTAACTGTGGAAAAAAGGTCTAAGATTCATATCGTTGACCATGTCCAGTGGACTTTTAATGTCATCGTAGAAAAGATCCCGTCTTCTAAACAAGCCGTAGTCGGAAAGCTTGTATTTTTTAATCCCAGCTTCGAAGGCTTTCTTGACGTGCGAGACACGACTAACACTCTTTCTCTCACATTCCGGAGTACTTTCAAGTGTAGCGCCGCAAAGGACCACGAGTGAACGGCGATGGTACACCGCACCGGTTTCGTAGGGATTCTCAACCAGACATAGCAAACTTAGGAATTTGCCAGTCCACGGTTTTCCCGTTACACTGCGTTTGAAAGGAAGAAATCTTAATTCCTCCAAATGGTAGTGTAATCCGGAAGGAGGTTTGTCATTGATAGAATCTCTCCTTCCTCTTCTATCGATGGAGAGCTGGTTGGATCTTCTATCGATGGAGAGCTGGTTGGATAGTTGGCTGAGACGTTGTGCAGGTGGCATTGTTCCTGGTGTCGACGTACTTGCAAAACAAGAGTTGTTTGTCGTTAGATTATCGGTATTACGCTAGCGGACTTTAGCGGTTAGTTGTGCAAGAGTGCAATTATCTAGGAGTTCAGTGGCTAAAAGTTCCAGTAAAGCTCGAAGGTTGATGGAGCAGTGTTATTTGATGTCTCTAAGAACGAAATCATTGC
>JAJMAG010000177.1:0-49393 GCA_030564905.1 Geotrichum fermentans
TGACCTCGTAGTACTTGTAGGTGGCATCCTGGTTGATCCAGTACGAGTTCAGGACACGCAGGTTAGCAGCGCGGCGGCCAACACGCTCCTCAGCAGTGGCACGGAGGGAGCGCTGGTACTTGAGCTGGTTAACACCCTGGTTGGTGGGCTTACCGTAAGTAGCACCCTTCTTGACAGGTCTCTTACGGTTACCGCGGCGGACACGGACGCGGTAGATGACGAAGCCCTGCTTGGCCTTGTAGCCGAGACGGCGGGCCTTGTCGGGGCGGGAGGGGCGAGAGGCACGGTGAATGACGTTCAATTGACGGTACTCCCAGCATCTGACTCTCAGAAGGAAACGGAGAACATCAGACTGCTTCTTGCGATGAAGCTCTTCAAGATATTTGTAGGCACCCACTAGACAAGCATGTTAGCAATGACAGACAGTTGGTCGACTAGACCTGTTACACTTACTTGTTGTCGATTGCGGCTCTGCTGGTGAAGGAGGAGAGTGAATGGATGATTTTCTCTCTGTGAATATTTCGAAATTTTTTTCTTGTTGTGGGAGGAGAGGACCGCTAGGGCTGCAAAGTAGGGTATGAAGTCCTAATTAGGAACTTAGCAGTCTTCTGGTGTAAACACAGTGCTCAAAAGTACAGCCAGGTCTAGGGTCAAATGCGTGGGTAAGGGTATAGTGACTACGCGCGTACGCTAACGCGCCTTGTTTGATTATTACGTCATTTCTTTTGGGGCAGGGAGATCTACAGCTGGTAACGCGCTCTCCTTACATGAACGTCTGAGCATCCAAGCACCACGATATCGATACTGCCGCCGATACGGCTGTTTGTATTGATACTGACGATACCACGTACTACTGCCAGTACTGCGGTGCACTATTATAAGTTCTGCGAATGAAAATCATTGCCAGGAGTCAACAATCATATGGTACCGTCCTGAGGCCGCCATGCTTCCCCCCCTCCCCCTCGATTGCATGTGGGCACCCTCAGGACCCGCGTCCGTCCGATCCATTGCGTGTCTCAGGCACCCCTCCCCAGGGGAAAAAGCCCTCAAGAGATATCCGCCGCCACGCATTGTTCACGGAACATTCTCCGGGTGAGACGCGGTTTTTGTAATGTTCATGGCGATCACCAGTGTCAATATCAACAGCTGCAGGGTGCATATTGTTTGAGGGGGAGAGGCACTACTGATATGTATCGATCTCTCATACTACGAGTCAGCTGTGTATCAATTCCAAGTGCTTCGTTCAACTCTTTGGGGGGCATGAAAAAACAACGCCCGCCACTCATGAGTTACACAGGCGATACGCGGCGTGCCTGGGAATGTTTTAGACGCGTACGCGCGGACGAGACGAGCATGGAAATGACTGTCGCGGGGGGAGGTCTGTTGTGGCCGTTGCTGCTCCGCCTTTTTACACCCACTGCGAGCCGGTGATCGATCTTCATTGAATTCAAATGTTTTGGAATGATTTTCATACGTTCGTCATCATATGGTGGAGACATCTGGATATCATATTCGTTGATATCAATCCTCGCCTCGCGTGTTGAATTCAAAAGCTTTTTTTCCCTGGCGATCACCGCAAAGTTCCTGCACAAGCGTCAAAACTCCGTGCGCACAGCACTCTCGTATAGGCGGTGCCATGACGTCAAGAAACCTTAATTTCCATTTTTTTGATTTTCTTTTCCGGCCAGTGCAGTGGGTTTCGCTGCCTGAATTCTTTTTTTTTTTCCATTCTCAGTCATGAAATGTTTGTTGTATTTAGCCTTTCATACGCCATTCTGTACCTTTTTGAATGTTTTTTAATTTATTTTTTATTTTTTTTATTTTTTTAGGGCCTCCTGCAAATCATGTACGTGACTCAGGCACCAAACAGCTGCCACTTCCCTCGCCAGTCGGTGGGCCGGCACAATAAATTCCTTCAGGATATAAAGCCAGGAACGTCCCCTCGGTCTGTCAGACATTGTTTCTTTCTTCTTTTTTTCTTTCTTTCTTTCTCTCTATTCGTTTTACTATTCCTTTCTGTTCAACCTTCCCATTTGTCGTTCATTTGTGTACATTGACTTGTTTTCTTTCTTCCTCTTAATTTTCATTCCATCGCCATGACTTCATATCTGCCAGGCGTAATCCGGGCTAGCACCGTCTCCAGCTCGATGGCAATCACAAACATCCCCATGCTGGTCGATACGGCGCCCATGAGCTCGGGGACCTGGACCCTCGAGCCCACGTCCTCCGGCGGCGAGCCCATCATCTACACCAACAACAACAAGACTTCAAACAGCACGTCCCTTATCCCAGCCACGGCCTCGCCCACGACCGTTGTGGTTTCCTCTTCGCTGGCGAATGACAACTCCACCACAGCGCTGCCCTCCTCCGCGTCCACAACCTCCGCGACGGCCTCGAGAACTTCCTCGAGTCTTAGTGCGGCCGCTACTACCAACGCGGCCCCACACACCACGGCATCCTCCAAGACCTTGACGCTCTTCGTCGGTCTTTCTCTCCTCGCATCCATCATCAATGTTGCTTGCTAAAGTGGGCAGCGTTTTATTTGGAACCATCTCTGCTTTTTTTTTTTTTTTTTTTTTTCAGTCCTCCCTATGACTACTAATAACCATCGATAATCCAGATCTTGATCATTAATTAGACTCATAGAATTCATGCCAAACTAATACTTTTTTTTTTTCCTTCTTTTCTTTTCCATTCATCATCGTCATCTGCACCTACTGAAATACAATGAGAAACTTGACGTTTTAAACAAATGCAAGATCTGCAAGCGTCGCTCCTCTGTGGAATTTTAACTTCAGCACACTAATACTGCGTTTCATGTATTTGTTGTGTGAGAAGCATTGAATGATAACATGAAACTCGATTGTAACTTCGTGGAGAACCCCCGCCTTAAATGTTCCACCTGGGGATCTCATTATCATCATCATCATCATCATTTCAAAGAGGCTAATCCGAAAGGGTCAAGTTCATTTTAATAATAAATATGTCTATTGGTCATATGGCCCTTGGTAAGGTGCTCCAGAGTACTGTGTGTAGTAATATCCCATGGCCGGGTTGTTGCTGCCCTGCTGAGTGGACGGGACACTTGCTGAAATGTTTGCAAGCTGCTGGCTGGCGTGGTCATCGCCCGTCTCGGCTGCGGCAGCGCCATACATGCTTGCCTGTGCGCCTCCAGGCTGAGCGACGGAGTAATAGTAATTCGCCTGTTGTTGTTGCTGCTGCTGTTTTTGCTGCAAAGGCGACGACGACCCGGAGGGATAGAAGTCCTGTCTCGCGAACGCAGTGTAGTTTTGGTCTCTTTGGCCTTTTGGCGACGCGAAGCCAGGTTGCGAGCGTTGTTTTGGAGTGACCGAAGGCGACGACGCTGCAGATCCCCCGGCAGCGGCGGTGGCGGAAGCAGCGGCGGCAGTGGTGGGGCCAGCAGATTCTTTTTTTATGCTAGATGAAGATGACACAGACGAGGTGCGCTTCCCGTTCGGGCGCTTGTACGGCGTCGACGAAGAGTCGCCCGGTGCCTTAGGTTGTGGAGGTGGTGCCAGGTTCCGGAATTGCAAGCCAGGCAGGTCACCCGACGAGACGGGCGCCGGCCTTAGTCGTAGACTCGCAGACCTACTTTGTGCCATGAATGTCTACAAAAAAACACAAACAGCGTTAGTCTTTTGATCTCCACAATTTGATCCCCATTTGTCGCTGGCAATCAATATGTCGCTGGCAAGCAACAAATTATTATAGAAAACTGTCAAAAAAAAGTTAAGACTTACTCTTAAATGCGTATCAAACTCTTGTCTTTCCCGCCCAGTCAAGTAGGGCTCCCATATTTGGCGCTGATTTAGCGAGTCTGTGTACTCGTACGGCGCAATCATTCGAAATTCTACCATCGGTTAGACGTGCCCCGCCAAAGAAACAAACCCAAAAAAAAAAAAAAACATTCGCCCCTCACTATACTCACCCGTATTCTCGTGAGACTTTGGATCGTAGACATCGGCCTTTTTGGATTCTTCCGTCTCTTTGGAAATGACCCTCTCATTGGCCAGATACCATTCTTGCCATGTTTCCATGGGGTGCCGGCTGGGGTTGTAAGGTGGCGGAGCGAGATTGTACATGGGGGGTGTGGTGGTTAATAGTAATGGATATCAAAAGGATTCGAAGCCTGCTGCTGGGGTCAATCAAGAGACTGAGCGGTGATGGTTTAGTGCGCCAAAGTTGAATGGAGATTGTGTAGACAACTTTTCAAACAAGCTCTTGTTAGCGGGTTTGTGTGGCACCTACACGCGCGCGCGTGGAAAAGAACCGTACATACCTGGAACTGAAGGTCGAGTTTCATCAAGTCGTGGCCCAAGGGCAGAGAACCGAGAAAAGAGGGCAGCAAGCAAGGAGGAAAAGAAGACGAAGAGGGCTTAGGTACGCGAGAGAATGGCAACCGATCTTCTTGTTTAAAAAAATGGTGTGCCGGGGAAACTAGTGCGCTGAAATTAATGGAGAGTTTTTTTTTTTAAAATTGATTTTTTTGTCTTGTGTGTTCCCTTAAATTCTGGGCGCGGGCCTTTCTGAGTTAACTTTATGACCAGCAGCGTTTTTGAAATCTGGAACTTTAACCGTAAGGTCGCGTCGGGGGGTCTGGAGCTCTCCAAAACGCTGGGCTTGTTGCAAAATACGTCGGGTGAAAAAAAACTCAAACAAAAAAGAAGGTTGAGACAAGTGAAATAATTGTCGAGAGTAAAATTGCAATCGAGGGATGGATAGTTTGGCTTGTACAAATGTCGTCGACAATGGATTCCTGCTTTCTCTTGCTGAAAAAAAGGGCTGAAAAACTTGGAAATGAAAACGAAGAAAAGGGAAGAGGTCTAGTGGGCAGGCCCAAAGATATAAATATAAAATTCCTGTTCGGCTCAGTGTGGGATTTTTTAGCTATTGCTGATAAAAATCGCACATGCGGCAAAAAGCAACTTCTCATCTCTTGCAATGTGATTTTTGTTTTTTTTATTTTTTGGCCCTTGCGGTTTAGAATTTGTCTACAAGTAGTAGAATTGTTGTAGATCCATTGTAGATTTATTGTAGATACAGAGCCTACCATGACTCAAGTGCCCATGGACATGGAAATTGCAACAATCTGGCGCCTTGACTGACCTTGTTCTACAGAGTCCATCCACCACCCACTCATGAGTGATTTGGACAGCATCGCGTACATATCGCCGGTGAGTGCCACAGAACACTCGCTTTTTTTTTTATCATACTCTGAGTGATATCACTGAGACTAAACACGCACACACGTGAGAAACCAAGATCTGCCATGTGGAATTTCGTCCAGCCCAGGATTTTTGTGGGCCGGACTGATTCACATACACGCGCGCTGGCCGTGATGCATGCGCGCGCTGTATGTAGTCCTCGTATTTTCCCATATACATGTATATATGAGATCTCATATGTGCGTACACGTACTATGTAAACCCGCCGGAACCCCTATTAATTACATATTGCAAAACGTTACAAGCGCTACTCTTTTGCAAGTTGCGCAAGGGCAAGGCTCAATTGTCTGCCTACGCGTATTCAATGCTTTCAATGCTTCGATATCGCATATGTCCGCTTTATCAAAACGTTTGATCGTCTCCGACTCTGCCAGCCCTCAAACGTTGGACTCGCCTTGGTGGGCCTTTGCCAAGCGTTCTAAGTCGTAGGTTGTATTGATTTATTAGGAGACCAACAACGCTCACCCATATGTCTGCTCGGTGTACCCGCACCAGCAACGTTACGTGCCTTTGCATTCAACGTTCGTCTGGCTATCAATGATTCAGCTGATTGCTGGCAAAATTGATAACCAGTATTCCAGTGCCCTTTACCCCTCAATGCTTTTCAATTGATTGTTGATCATCAGGATTCCAGACGAATAAATAGAACCAGATCTACCTTTCATACTCTCGGAGCTCGAACTCCTTGCCCTGATTTCTTTGGCATAGCCCATCTACTTGATCAAAGGTTTGCCGCAACGGTTAACTGACATGCAAAGAGAACCTTGTTAGGCCTATAGTGCTGTTTATTGCCTTAACTTGTGACGATCAAATGTATGTGTTCTAGCATTGCAATTAGTTCTAAGTCGTTTGTCATTTGTTCATTATAAAACCACTGGATCTTCTTAGGCCCGACCATGTGGGGTCGGTCGCACCGCAAGGCAAGTTGTTGGGACAGAAAACTTGATGATGGCCAGACGGCAAGCTTTGATACCGTTCATTAGCTGCGTCTGGGCCCTTCGACATGGAGCTCTAGAAGTGAAAGCTTCCACGCAAAGTGAGACAACCTTGTAGAAGCATGTACTGCCAACCTAGTGGTGACTTTGATGACGACAAGAGTTCGTGTTAGAGAAGGCCGGAGAACCATCAATTGGATGAGTTTATCAAAAGCCGCGAGCCAGTAAATCTTATTTTTTCTTGCTCTCCATGAATGGATCCGAAGTCGGTTGAGGGATTTGACAACCTGTTTCTAGATTACCAGCCATGACAATCTCACTTCACACCATTTTATTGCTTTCGCGACATAACTGGGTCAAGGGAACCTTAAACTTTTCACAAGAGCGATATCGTGCACTGCCAGTGGTTTCTGGGCACACCAATTCCCACTCTTCCCGCGGCACATCGGAGACGCGTGGCTGCGGATTCTACAGAATTCATGGATTTGAGCCACTTGTCTTGGTCCTTGCCCTCCAGTGTCATAATTCAGCGCACCGGCCGGCGGTTGACATATCCCTGGCTATGTTTTTCTTTTACCTTTCTAAACCTTGGGATTTGGTCTAGAGCTCAATGTTTCAAGCACATTTAGGAAGTTCTATTCACACCATCTGAAATGGGACGAAAAATTTAAAATCGAAAAGTAGAAATGAACAAAAAAACAAAAAAACGGAAGTACTACCGCTTTAACCTTCCGTCGCCTTCTCCAAAAGGGGTTGCACATGAAGCAGCTGTACCGCTATTATCTTGATGCGACTGGCTATGACTCAGTCATGACAGACTTCAAAAACGTATGCAAAGAGCGTTGGGCCGATGAGGAGGACGCCTGAATACCATCGCTGCACCGGCGGCGGCTGCCTTCGATATCTAAACTTTAGAACGCACACACCGTTCAGGCCCAGACGCGTTTGAAACAAACAGCGACGTCTTTTGAACTTATTTTGCTTACAGCTGCGTCAATGCTCAAACAAGCTTGAATGCAAATGAAAAAGCTTGTGTGTTAAGTTCAATGCGCTGGTAAGGTTACGAGTAAGCGATTAATGAGGGAGGCGCCATATGTGTGAAAAATTTGAAATTTAGGTTCTTCAAGGGCAAATTGAGTTAACAGCACTTCGTGAGGGTATCAATATTATTATTATTATTATTATCAATAACATTATTGTAGTTTTAGCTGATAGATAAAAAACAAGAATTATAATTCAAGTCCCAGTGCGCGTCGGTGTACAAATGTACGGTTAGTGTAGACCATTAACAAAGAGCCCCACCTTCACGTTGTCGACATAGCCAAGGACCACTGGATGCAATCGCATCACTGCAATACTCTGACTGGTTGCTTGGCTGTTAGGTTTGTATTTCATTCAATCTCTGGAAGACTACTTGAGTCCGCCATAGAAACTCTGCCATTGCTTAGTTCAACCACAGAGGCTCTTAGGCGTATGCAACTCTAGGCTATAGTTTCCGGGCAGCTGGAATTCACCTTCGACTACAACCCAGGAGCGGCAGATAATTTGCCCGACATGCTTTGAAATATTGACGCCAACCACGTACAGCATGTACTCTACTCTACATGTACAGGCATACGTATGAGCCCTCACATTAGTATACCCGTACCGTTGACGTTCATGATATCAATTTCAACATTTGAATGCTTTCCAAAAAAAAAAAAAACTGAGTTAAGGTCACAAAAGCAGACATACGCAAGATAGAAACGCCCCAACGTCTAATCATGCCTTCATGTACTTTCGTTTGCTACACAATGGGTGCATCCCTTGCTTCAGAGTTCTTCGCGACCCCATCGTTAGGATCCGACCTCTCACGGAGACCGTACTGTCAGCCCTCATGTTCCAAACTTTGAACATTAGAGCCAATTCCAAATGTCTGCTCAGGAAACAAACCCTTGAAGCGCTATATTTCTGCACTAGAACAGAGCTGCACAGATAGCCTAGCTAATCTCTCTTCAAGCAGTGCAATTTGCAACACAGGCTATTGTTGTATCTTCTGTTCTTGTACCACAAAGGGGTTCATTAGAAACAAAAAGTACTTTGAAAAGTTCTACAACGTTTTTTTATATTAATTTCCACGTATTCCAAAGCTCCATTCAGCAGTACTATTCTTGGTCTCGGGTTCTATTCAGCCGCCGCCGCCCAAAGAGTATTGTTTTTCCGAACCACATACATAAAAGCTACATATGGCGCTAGCTTCATGAATCATGATAGGGTGGCCAAAACGTTTCATATAATGTTTTACCTTAATTCTTTCTACCAAAAGTTCCGCCGCGTTATACATACCCTGTACATGTGGTATGTACGGAGGACCCACTCCTAGTAACTCTGATGCTAGTTTTTCTCTGCCAACGACATCTGGACATCTGGATCTCAAGTGTCTAGATTTGTGGGGCACTCTACTGAACCCTTGACAAACTCACGGGTAGCTAGTATACTCCAGCCCCAAGCTCTACATCATCCCACAGCCGAGATTGAAGAACCCTCGCTTGAATCTGGGTATAAATACATAGCTAAGCAAAAAGGAAAGACGTCGCTACTTGTGAACTTATAATGACATTCTTTCGGATGTGATCATGACGGCAATAAATATAGGGTGCTAAATATAAGTGGTACATATATTGGCGAAAAGCAATCCCTTCAGCTGTATCTCATGTATAAACTGCGCTTATTTTGAGGTTTCAATGTTTGCATCGCTTTAAATCACTGACGACCCCTTATCGAATACATATAAACACAAGATTCGAACGTGGATTGAGTGGGGAGAGAGCAGTGAGAGGTAGTTATGAGTAGTAAAGAAACATTACATCTATATTGATTCTTATTCTTCAAATATTCATCTGCCATTTTGCTTAAATGCGCAAACGGGGCCATCAAGCAGCCTATTGTTCCTTTCCTGACACGGCAATCCCTGACCCCGCCCAAAAATAATATACGAAGTACTATAGTTAACTACTAGTAGCTTCATCTATGCATTCCTGGAATAAGATTTCAGCCTGAGCATCTATGATATCTCTTGCAATGAGTGCATGCCTCCGAGAAAATGCTAGCAGCTTAAAACAGAATTCAACAATGTCTAACGTTACTACTGTGCCTGCTGTTTTAGTGGCACAAGTAAATTTTGGAAGTAGAAACCTGTTTCCCAAAAAAAATGAACCATGTAGAACGTATTTTCTATAGTAGAACACAATTCTAAATTCCGTACATCCACAGACCTGGGAGTTCAAAAAAAAGTAGCAAAGCCATATTGCATGCAATGGGGAAGGCTAGACTGCTATAGCTTATATAGATTATGTTATAGAAACTTCTCAACAGGAAGCATTTCAATATCAACACTGGCTGTATAGCGGGTGGAAGTACAAATCTAATCTAATAGCTAAATCCTCTTGAATAATAGTAACTTTTCTCTTATTCTTCTAATATTAGACGGGGCAGCGTTTTTGAAGCGACTGAATTCTTCGACCATGATGATCTGTATTTAGCTACCGACGATGACATTCCGATAGGGTGCTGCACTTTCTTTGTGCATAACTCCACAGGTTGCGAACAGATAAACTGAACAGCATGTACTAACAAATGGAAATGAAATCTCATTCGCGTTTCAGTGGTGCACCTGTTGGCTTTCCTCAGTCCTGTCGCTACTAGCTAGAGATAACAACTTGATTATGAACATTTGAAGATACGAGACACAAGTATGTTCAACTCCACAATAATTACAAGCTTGACTTTGGGGCAGTAAGGCTGGAGGTGCAGATGTGTCTGCATAGGCTAAATTCAAAGAATGGATACTTTTTATGAAGGCAGGAACAAGCACGCGGGGGTTTATACATTCAATACTATATATTCTGTAGCGACTAGCAGGGAAGAGGTGGGTGCCAATGATTTAGACACCAGTCAAACATTGAACATTATATCCGGAAGTAACAAAACTTGGTCTCTTGATCTCCAAACTGCAACTTGATCGGCGGCAACACCTAAAGTACACGCAATAGATAACGAGAATTTCGAGGTTTCGTCTCGTTAGATTTGATATTTGCAGGAAGGAAAGGGCGAGCGGTACTCTACTATGGCAAAGCAGCAATCGTTGAATTCAGTACGTCTATTATATATGATGAACCGACAAGTGCCTGAAGAATCACGCAGATACCGACCACCCTAGGCTGCTGGACAGGCCTGTCGCTAAGAAAATGGCCAAATATAGACCTTGTATAATAGGCGCAGCCACCAAAGGGATTAAAACAACTGCACATTACATCGGGGCATGACCGTTGTCAGATAGCCATCTTCACGTGGTGCATACCTTTGCAGTAATCAAACACGAGAGCACTATCGGCTCTCAAGGGACTTATCGATCTTGAATAGAAACATTTACGTAAGATACAGCCTTGAGGAGAGATCGTCAAAGTATGAATATAATTTTTCATTCATCTAGAAACATGGAGACCACAGGGTTGAAACCTGACGCAAAATGCACAAAAACAGACCTGTAGCACTAGCGCTTCGTGAAGTTCCTAAAAGTGGAACTCAAGGTTACAAGTTGAAAATGGCAGGGCGAAATAACGTAAGGTTTAGGGTTGATATAATAAAGCCATTTTGTGCGCATAATCCCTAGTCCTCAAGCCCATCAATGCCGTTCAGCAGGAAACATGAGGATCGGGAAATGGACATGGATGAAGTGCTTGCGCTTCTCAAGCGGGACGCCAAGCACATAGAGTCGGACTATAACAAACAGTATGAGCTCATTCCTGATCCCAACAGCAAGGCATTTCAGCAGGGTCCAAAGACAAAGCCCAATAAACGGTTCTTGAAGAACCTTTTGACTGATACGAAGGGACATAACGTGAGGCTTCTCGAGAAGGAGAAAGCCATGGCCGAGCGGAGGATTGGCGAAATCGAGAATAGGACGAGAGGCGAAGAAAATACGACTCGCGATCGCTCACAGAGTCCAAGCCACCGCAGGAGTCACAAATCCCCTGTAAAGGACGGGGAAGATGAAAAACGGTCAGCGACTCATTCGAATCTTGACTTGGAGAGCGATATCTCAAAGGATCGAAAGCATAAAGAGAGACATTATCGGAGAGATGACTCGAGGGAACGAAGGCATCGGCGGCACAGGGACGATTCTAGAGAAAGAAGCCCGCGGCGAAATAAAGACTATTCGAAGGAACAAAGCCATGAGCGGAGCCGCCATGATTTGGACAGATATGAAAGAAAGGATAATAAACGTGAGCACGAATCTCGCCATCGACGTCATCGAGACGGGTCGCCCGAGCGACGCCACAAAGAAGAAAAAGACATGTATCATGGACATTCCTCAAGACACAGGCATGAAGAAAGGTCCGATAGATCTCACAGGCATCATAGTGAGAGGAGATCTTCACACAAGAGAAGCCACAAACATGGAGAACATCCTGAGCGAAACAGAGATGACACCGCGCGATCTTCTTCTGAGAAACACAGCAAGAATACAAAGGGGGACATTGAGGTAATTCAAGAGCCTAAAAAAGGCAAATTGGGGCGAGAAGAAAGAGAGCATGAACACCGCGACAATCTAGAGAAAAAACCTATCGCTACGATAATTCACAAGGGTATGTTTTGAAATATTTGAATAATGTGCTGTTTCTAACAGACTAGGACGAGGCTCACGGTCCACCAGTGGAGGCGATACCGACAAACGGTTTGCTGTTGATTATGATCCCACAAAAGACGTAGATAGGACAATAAGTGCACCAAGTATCTCGGAAGCCAAAACAGAGCTACTGGATACATTGAAGGATCGAATGGCCTTCACCTCTGGAGGAGGTGTAGGGCAATCCATACCACAACAGCTCACTTCACTTACAGAACCGTCCATATGGCCTAAGTATACTACAGGAGAACGCGAGTGGGATAGAGGAAAATAGTTGAATGTTGATGCTCGAAAATATGTACTGTATGTTGTAAGTCATAAGTTCTATGGCGTAATTTATTTTTCTCTTGCCACTCTATATCTGAATTCAGCTATTCCCCCACTTCGAACTTGCCCAGCAACACGACTTCCACCGGCCTCTCTGCAGAGCGACGTTGATGAGAATCAGAAGTGAAATTTTGGCGTATAAACTATAGTCCAAATACGCGTATCGCGAAAAAAAATAAATACGGAGCAATTCGCAGTTATGAGCTTGCACGGAGAAGACGACGGAGATCATCCGAAGAGACCGCGGGAAGATAATATTGCACCGTCGGCAGCTCACGCGCCAACTCAATCTGATAACACAACAGCGCTGCTAGCGTCGGGGTCAAGCAAAGTGTATGAAAAAACAAACAAATAAAACCCTCCTTTACGATCTTCAATATGATTTACATTGATTCTTTCCAGTGACTTACTCTTGCTAACAATGAACTTCAGTCTCGACCAACCACCGGACCAAGAACCGCGACAGAAGAAAGTGTTCAGGAGCGCGAGGGCCGCCAAAGCATGCGACATTTGCAGGCGGCAGAAGACGAGGTGTTTTCCTTCGCAGGTTTCAGCATCGTGCCTGCGGTGTGTAACATTGGGGTTCGAGTGTAGTTTTCTGGTTGATCAGGATGGATATGAGTATTCGAATAGCGATCTGTCCGCTGCAGCACCCATGTTATCCGCGATTCCTGGCAATCAGCAAAAAGGCAGGCTAGACAGGAGGTGAGTACCTGGAATCGATTGGACACAACCCCCGCCTAACACTGATGTAGACTAGGAACGCTCGAAGCGAGCCTTGGCGAGATCTTGAGGCTTGTGCAAGGCACACCTAAATCAGGCCGAGGTTCTGATTCACCGTCGGGCAGTTCAGCTCAAGACGGGCTGTTTCTAAATCGCGACCATAAGTTTGCTGATTCAAGCGCGGATGTTCCGTTTGGACTTCGGTCAACGTCATATATTACATCGCCGTTCAGCTCCATGGGTTCTCTTATGAAGCCAGAGAATTATCCTGCTCCAATAGAGCGATTGCGCTCGCCGCAGATGGTTTTCATTGAACAGAATATCATATCCATGGGACTAATTACGCGACCAAAAGCCATTGAGCTGCTGGAATTGTAAGTGAACTTTAAAGAAGCGCGCCTCTGGGCTAACAAACTAGATTCTTGAAGTATTACAACCAGTGGGTGTCACTACCGACTAACATACCAGTTACAAAGCTACTGGATCTAATGATTGGTAGGTCATCACTACTTCTTACCGTCTGCTGTTGCGTTGTGATTCGATATCACGAGCCCTCGCTCAAAAACTCCATCTGGCAACTGCTACTAGCCAAATTACAGGACGACCTGCGCCAGACAATGCTTATCGTCCCACATACTATAGAATTCATCCAAGCTCTTGCCGTCATGTCGATATACGCGGCGTCTTTGAGCGACGGAGAGGGTGGGTTTGTGATTGACGCGTGGTTCATTAGCAGTATAGCGCTCCAACATTTCGTTACGAAAAACGTCCTTGGTTTGGTGGTTTCTTTCGACGGTGTTAGCCCAGTGACGGACATGGATGAAATAGCGGCATACCGAGTTTGGAATCATTTGTGCCTGGTTCACCTTGTGAACTGCGTCATGTCGGGGCGAATGTGCATTCTAGATCAGCTGCGAATAGACCAGTGCCGCAAAACATTGAATATCCCGTCGTCTACGAATTTCGACGGACGCATGGTTGCGGAAATCAACTTCCAGCTCATAATCTACAGTTTTATTGAGGCTAATCAATCGCTTGCTGAAGTTGAAGAAGAACTCCGATTATGGCACAATGACTGGGGATATTTATTTGAACAGCCGACTACGCAGTTTGTGGAGACTGGCTACCACTATGGATACTTTCTGGTGCTGTATCACTGGAACTACCGAGAGCTGGTCTCTAACAGCCCCTCAGATTCTACAGAGGCTTACACACTCAAGAATGACCCATCGGATGTTGCGCGCGTCATTTCCAACTGCGACAGTTCACATCTACGTCGCATGATTCGGCATGCTCTCAAGGTCATATCAGGGCTTTTGGTCGTCAATGACCTACCATTCTTTATGGCCCTCTCAGACCAAATCCATTTCTGTGGGACATATGCGGCGATAATGCTTGCCCGGTTAATTGAAACGGTCAAGTCGCAGAAGCGCATCATTGACATTAGCAGCACATTGTTTGCGCGGAGTATGGAGCAGATTGAAGCGCTTGAGAATAAATTTAGGGAGATGGCCAAGACGGAAAATGACTTGGCAGCCAAATACGCAAACGCTATCGAGGACGCACGTTTGTCGTGTAAATTGGTGCCTCCTGCGATAGATGCAGCAATGTCCATGTAGAATAGGGGATCGATGTAAAAAATGGTCGACTACGATAAACATGTAGTAAATCGGTTTTTTTATATACATCAATCAATGTAAAGGGCCCTTGGAATCCTAGAACTTTTTTCACGACGCGCACGCGTATGTATGTTTCTCTCACCTCGCACGCCATAGCTACTACCGTCACCTGGGTATAGGATTCTCAACAAGCGTGCGTGTTTGCTTGAACATTGCAGGAGGATCAACTTGAAAATACTTGGCTGCATCTTTGTGCCCATGAAAAGTATTTACTGTACGTTCATGTATATTGTCATACAAAAACAAAAATGCATAGTCCGAAACTGCAAGCGCGCGCGGTTAAACAAATTTCCTAAGCAGGCCAGTTGATTGACGTCCACGGTACCGCGTCCACCCAGTCCCATTTTCTTGCGTTCTACAGCGTTTAGAGCTCGCAAAAAAGGTCTGTAGAACTCAGGTGTGGTTTTTCCAAATGATTTCCACTTCACTGCACACAAGCGAAATTTTCATCTCTTTTTTTTTTTTTTTTTTTTCAAAATTCTACGTGTGATGGCTATGAGACATCTGGAACTTGACAGTTCTTATATTGATACAGGTATCTCTAGAAACTCGGAACTCAGCTCGGTACCGTGCACAGACGCGCGCTCTTCGGATCGATTCCGTTCCTCTTTTGGGCTCGGAGGAGCTTACTTACGTTAGCCATTAAGCATTCTCAATCATCATCGATGACATCCATCATCAATGGGTTTACCTTGAGATATCTGGAGTGGCACTACTTGTACCAAGGATGGCCAGAGGGATTTTTTTTTTCAACTCCTATACATACTTCGAATACACGCCAATTAGTATTGCACCAACAGTTTTAGCAATGAACTGAAATCACATATTTTACAACTGACATCTGGAACCGGGGGTCGGGAGGTCTCAACGCTACATGAAAAATTGCTGAAATTAGTCCGCGATCGTCAACTTGAGCGCCAAAAATCAATCCACTTTTGCCTAACTAGAGTCTCCATGTGATACTCTTTTTTCTGGTTTGATGTCTACTTACGTTTCTACCGACGCTCACGTTTCCATCGCCCATGATTCTCGGGACACGCGACGTCTCGATATTTCAAATGTTGTTTTGCCTTCGCCTAAGAAGATAGTAAGAGCGAGATCAATATATTTGATGCCCTTGGAGTTTAACCGCACAAATATACATGTACTGTACTTGTACACATTGATTCCGTATTAGCTAGCACTTGAGTGACTTTGAAGGCTTCACTAGAAGTATTGTCACCAGCTGACGTCAATAAACAACACTCACTAGCATTATTTCATTCCATGACTACATACCTGTGTATAGCATATTTGGCTTGTATGTAGATAGTTTTGTTATTGGCGTTTACATATTCTGGTAGATAATATTGCAATTTTTTATCCAGCATGATCGAAACCGAGAAACGCACACCTCAAGTGCTGTTCACTTTAATGGTTTTTTATTATTATTATTTATCATTATTATTCTTGTTATATATAAACTGTGGTTCTCATACTCCTAGACGTTGGCAGCCAGCTAAGGTTTCGAATATTTTGTTTTTGCTATCTTCAAATCTTGAGTAATGTGTTACTCTCACTATTATTGTTATGTGCAATGACAATATAGCTCGCGATAATCTGCAGTTGTAGATTTGCAAGCAGGCGAAAAATGCCCGTTAGCCTGTTAGCCAGATTAGCGAGAGTTTATGCTTATATAGTCAACTCTATTTTATCGACGTAAGAAGACAAACATCAATCTTCAAATCAAGCATATACACTCATACCAGCAAGATGTAGCTTTTGAGTCTACCTGAATTCTAATGCATTTATCTGAGACATGGCTTTTTTTTTGGTGCATGGTCTAACGGTAACTCAACTCTAGTTGAAAACAGGGTTGTCGATGATTCAGTGTAATTACCACATGTTAGCATCTCACGGACAACCAAGAACGAACTGCAAACGGAGACTTGATAACAGATGGAAATACTAACTGACCACAAAATTCGATACCCTTTTCAATAAAATACAATGGGTATCTAGCTACCCAGTCAATTATTTTCTTTCATTCTTTTATGCACCGCAGATTCCAGCTAAATCAATCCTATTTTCTTATTTTATTCTCCCCATAGACTATCGCATTACCACTCTCAATCTCTGAGCTTTCTGCGCGCCTTCACACTCTTCTCTACCTTACTAGTTGTGCATTTGAACTTTGCACGTGCTACTAAAATCGTGCCCTTTCGTTTACTAACGATGTACTGTCAACGGGGCAACATCTTTCAGCTTAGAATGTAATTCTTCTCGCCATAACCACTATTGAAAAAGAAAAAGCTATGAAGACAAAGAAGAGATTCAAACACCAGTATGCAGTACAACATCGAAGTCAAAAGAAAAGTAAAAAACAACAACTAACTTCATTGAGAAAGTCCCGAAAGAGACCCATTCTACTCTAGGAGTGAGTGTTATCAAGGAAGCATTGAATGTAATAATACAGAGTGCGTGGATTTCATCATTATTATTCTTGTTATTCATCAACTAAAACTCAATGCAATCAGACGTTTTAGCAAACGATCGAGATCTCCACAGGATCGGAGTTCGTAAGTGGCTCTGATGGCCTGGTTTAGTTTAGATGAGATTTCCCTCGAATTGGGATTTCAACGGATCCTTCTTCTGCGGCGTAGTTATTCCTGGCTTTTTATCGCAAAAGCAAGTCACCAGTCTTCTTTTCAGAGAAAAACTTCAAGTTGGGTCACGCTGGAAGAACTTTTGATTAGGCGCTAGTAGTACACCTTTTCTTCCATAAGCAAAGTCAATTGACTATAATGATGACTGAGTTGAATATTTATGTAACGCTCGCACTTATAACTAGATAAAACAGCTAGGCATATTTGTATTCATTCCTAGTATTTTTTAGCTACGACTCTCTGTAAGGTCTTATCTTGTTTATGTAGGGATGCCATCAAAAACTACTTACAGAAGGCAGGACTATTTTATTCCAACAACTGAAAAGAAAGTGCCAGACCTGCTTATAGTCATAAACCAAAGTATAGGGTGGACTACGTAATATTACGTAGTGGGGGCTCAGGGACAGGTCTATATATAGCTGGGAGTGAATTCATTCGATTTGGGCGCTTTTGCGATGACTAACTATTAAAGCATGGAAGTGGCTCAAGAATGAGGTTTTGATGATGGTGCGACAGGAAAGGGGTTTGCTAAAAGGTGCGAGTGTGATTCTTTAGGAGATATAAGAAAAGTTGAAGTCATGCGCCGAAGTGAAATGTGCTCAAATGAGATGATGTCTGGAAGATTCGAATGAAGAGATGATTGGATATGAGACTCAAACACAGGTGGAGCAAGCACGGTATAGTAAACGTAATGCTTTTCTTTAGTCTCTTTTTCAGAGTTCGACTGGCAGTGTTGCCAAGTGATTGTATGCATAGTACGGGTGGGATGAAGTTGCGTACGGCTGAGCCAGGGTCTGAGTGTTTAGTGACCTCGAACATAGACTCTATGGCTAAAGACCTCTTCATTGTCATCATACGTATAGTAGTTATCCTCTTCGGTCGGTGGCGGTATAAGCATGGTCGCTTCGCTGAAGAGGGCCTCGTCGCTCGACGTCAGGTACTGCGACAGTGTCAGCTCGGATGGCGGCTGGTAGGATGTGTTGACAAAATAGAGGGCACCGCTTTTCAGGATACGACCACGACGGAGAGCACGCTGGAGGGCACGCGTGGCTGCCTGCAGAAATGCCTGGTCAACGGTTGTCGCTGTGGGAGAGTCACGAGCCACCCAGGACCAGATCTGGCTTAGCTCGACACCGTGGCCGGTGCTTTTGGCGAGAATGGCTTCGACAAGGAGGTCCTCGTAGTCGATCTTGGCGGTACCTCCGAGGCCTCCGCTCGTGTGGTGCTCGCGCTTGTCATTCTCGTGCTGCATTTTGAGCGCAATGGAGTTTGTGTTTGGCGAGTAGATGGGCAACTTGGGGTCTATTTTCTCGGCGTACTGGATGAGTTCGACTAGCTGCGCCTTTGAGAGACTGCTGAGATACGTCATTTTGACGTCGAGGGAGAGGGACTCGCCACTCATGCCCGTTTCGAGTGGGCGCTCACGACGTTTAGGCTGGCACTCCTTGCAGAACCACTGGGCGTCGGGGACGTCTACGACCAGCCGGTCAATGGGCGGGATGTGGCAGAGCTGGTGGTAGGGTGTGTTGCATTCATCACAAAAGACGATTTGATTTGTTTTGGGCGAGTTTCCGCGCTGACACACTTTGCAGACGTGGGCTTCACGCCGCCGGCCGTAGGGCGTTGTGGATCCCGTGCTGTCTTTCATCATGATCTGGCAATGGAGCAGTAAGTGGCGGCAGTGAGAAGATTAGACCAGCCGCGGTATGCTTATGTGATATATTAAACCTTATTACGTACTCACACAAGTGCCGCAGCGTTGTTGCGTGTGTGCCGATGACCCCGCACATTGGTGCCCCTCCATGCGAGTATTGGCCGAAAGGGTCAAACGAGCATTTGAAGCTACCATTGCAAGTAGCAGCCAAAAACGGGCGATCCCTAGTACTGCCGCCGAGTGATCAAGAGCCAAAATGTGCGCATGTGGCAATTAACGGAGAGACGGAGAAAAAGCTCTGGAACTTGAGACTTGCAGAGTTAGAAGCCCCTTGGATGGTGCACACAAGTATCTAGGGTCAACACTGGTACTAGCCACAGCTGTAATTGATAGTATTAGTACATGTACATACATGGCTAGCGTGTCTTTGTGTACGCGACTTGTTTGAGTTGCCGTCTAAGCTTCTCGCGATATACTGGAGGAGGTTAACTCGCCGTTGAAGCTCTCCATACTCTGACTGATACTTGAAATATTGTTCTTTTTTCTCCTTGTATACACCCTTTAATGCTGGTTTCAAGCAGCTGAGGATATATATCAGGCCTGCTCAATGCATGTATCATATTGATGTACTACTATGTACATTATTTATATATTACTCAGTGTTCGATTTGGAATTCTTCTGTCTCTTTTCGTGTTTTTGCGGGGAAGAGTCCCACAATGCAACTTTAATGTCCGACGGTCCCAAACAGGAAGCTGCAGAGGTGGTTCCCCCCAATGCGTCCTCAAGGATACGCCGTGTGCGCCGCGTTGCCTAAACAGGTAAAAGTGCCAAAATAACCATGAAAATAACTTTTTTTGTTTCCAATTTAGAAATAAAAACAAAATTTTTCACTTTGGGTCTCGTTTCGGCTTTAATTTGGTGTTTAGTTTTTTTTTCCCTTCGCTCAATGGAAAAATATTCACACCACCGATGGATGGCCCAACGGATTGACCGACGACGATGTCGGCTGGTAAGCGACCACAAGGCGTCTCTTATGAATTCTCTAAATTTTCCTTTTTTTTCCATCTCATTTCGGTCTCTCCTCTTTCGACTGCAAATTTCAGAATCCTATATAAAACCTGCCCGTCCTCCACTTGTCCCTTCTTCCTGCTTTTTTTTCTGCAAAGGTCGTTCGGTTTCTGTCGTCTCAAACACTAATACACATCCACTAATAATATAACAATGGTTTCTAAGAAGATTGTCGCTGCTGCCGCTGTCGCTTCCGTTGGCGCTAACGCCCAGGCCTCTGCTGTTGTCACCTCTATCCTTGGACAGATCTCTAACGGTATCGTCGCTGCCCGTAAGTCTGGCGTCAACTCTGAGCAGGCTGGCTCTGAGGTCGCTGAGATCATGACCGCCCTCAATGCCAACACTGACATCAGCAACCTTGTCAACTCTGCCGCCAACATGGTCCTCGGTGGCATCAGCTCTGATGGCGTTATTAAGCTCATTGATGGAGCCAAGACCTCCCTTGCTGCTTGGAAGGAGTCTGACGACTACAACACTGTCTACAGCCTGTTTGGCAAGTACGCTTCCGATCTCAACACTGATGTCGTCGTTGCCTCCGTCTCTTCCAACCTGTCTCCTGTGTTGGCCTTGGTCATTCCCCCCATTTCTTCTCTCTCTGCTTCTGACCAGACCGTTGCTTCTTCCGTCAACATGGCTGTCACCGATGTTAGCGCTCTGTACAGCACTCTGATCAACGCCTCTGCCTCTGGTTCTGCCTCCGCTTCTGCCTCTGCCTCCGCTACTGCTTCTGCTACTGCTACTGCCACTGGATCCGAGTCTGCTTCTGCTTCTGGCTCTGCTTCTGAGTCTGCCTCCAAGTCTTCTTCCGAGTCAGCCTCTAAGTCGGCCTCCGAGTCTTCCTCCGCTTCCGCCAGCTCCACCGCTTCCAAGTCCTCTTCTGCTCAGGCCTCCTCCAACGTCACTGCATCCTCTACCCCTGCCACCACCTCTTCTACCCAGAACAATGGCCAGAGCAAGCTGCAAGCCGGTGCCATTGTTGTTGGTATCGCTGCCGCTGGTGCCCTCCTCCTTTAAGTTTAGAAGCAATTCGTCTATACCTCCATCCCCTGTGGCAACTACTGCCTGGCTCCAAATAGGAATGTTGACTAAACAAAAAGGCTATTTTATACATTTACATACAAGAACCCACTTGCCTAATAATACTCTCATGTTTTACGACCAAATTATACTAAAGACCATTGCATTTGAATCATCCATGACCATAAACGGGGCGTCAAAAGAAAAGAAAATTAAAAAAGAAGAACCAAAAAAAACAGCTTGTTTTTGTCTTTGTAAGACAGCGAGTGTTAGAAATGTTTAGGGGGCTCAATTGATCGTTGGTGGCCGATCGCGATATCAATGTTGTCAACCAACTCACTCGCGCGGATGCATGACATGAATTTCATGTCTGGCTAGCTATGAATTAATTCAAGCCCTTGTTCAGGCAAGATTTCAAGTGTTGAAGCACTCGAGATGCAATGTTGACCAATTGGCTTTTTAGCTATGAAACTCTAAACCAAACGATCTGTAAAGTCCGACTTGAAAATTAATATCTCCACCATGTAGTTAGTACATGCGTACGCATCAAGAAATTGATCATGGGAAGACTTTGAAATCAAGTCAATCTACATTATGTCTTGGGAAAGCAGGAATATTCGAATCAATTCATGTCTCCTGAAATCCTTAGAACTTCGGTATGTCACGGGTTGCGTTAGACAAATGTATAAACGAAATACTCGTTTCGCGTTTTAAACAAGACTCGTTTACGTTGAATTTGTTTGCAATGCAGACCTCGAGCGCTGGTACTTATGCAATAACGAACAATTGAACAATTAATTTGAACTCCACCACTCTACTATGTAATGGGTGCTCAGTGCATGCACTTAGCAACCCATTGACAGCCGTAATGCCAGTAATGGTTGTTGACCTACTACATGTGCGCGCCGTACGCGCCGTACGTATCAATGCTAAGCAGAGCTAAGCTATAGCTTGCTGTTCAAGTGTATATGGAGGACGAATACTTGGCAACCAAGAGACCTACTAGGCTCAAGGCTTTTGAAAGAGAAGATTAGACGCGTGAACGTTTGCAGAACGGGTTCGACTCCATGGGTCGTGTGGATTATTTGCACGTAAAGCTTTTTTGGTCAGCATTTGAACTTCTAGCGATATGCACACGTCTGTTATTAGCACCGTTTTTAGCTTTTTAGGGGGTTTTATTATCAGCACTTGAGCGCGTCAATAATATGCCCAAATTTAACCTTACCCATATAACGAAAGATGTCTTTTTAAAACTTTGGAGTACTAGTAAACGAAAACAGCAAGTAAAGTTTGAAACCCCGTTAACGAACAGCATGCATTGAATAAAAAAAAAAAAAGGGCCTAGACCGTCTAGGCCATTTAGACAATCAGCACCACCGCTAATGGACTCGGGTCCCCCGGGTATCCTGGCTGGCTGCTAACGTCTATAAAGTACGTAAACCGCAGTTGACATATAGCAAATAATAATAATAATAATAGTAGTACACAGTAGTACTACTAGTAGTAAGTAGTATGTGGCACCTGAGTAAACTTTGAAGCTGAAAGTTTTGCGAGTCCAAATTTTTCGTGAGCTCTGGCGGATTTCCAGCACTAAAGTCGACTCTCCTCAAGTTTGTTGGGTGCTTCAATGCTACTAGCACACACACGCGCGGCTGGGCTGCAACTATGGACTGTAACTCAACTGTGCAGTAAGTTTAAGTGCTCGCTGCGCAGTATCAGCAGCCATTGCAACTCACGTCCACGACCCCAACAAATGGTTGAACATCGTCTGGCCGTACGTGACAGGCCATCACCATCAAATTATAATTGCTATGTAGAACGAACACGCCATCAGTCAATTGAAATCAACTTAGAAAAAGTTATAAACGAAAACTACGAGTGCTTGGAACATTAATTTGAAGGTCTACTGCGAGCAACAACAGTAACCAGTTTACGGCAGACATCTAAAAAATTTCAATTAATTCAAAAAATACCATTAATGATTTATTATGATTACTTTTTGAAATAATCTTCAAATTATTCCGAAGCCATTGGTACAGCTATTATTTTTGTTAAACTATTATAGCAATTGAAATTTTTATTACTCAATCGATCAAACGTTTTAGCAGCCAGCCAAAATCTCCAAAGGATTCTATGTTCAAGTTGGAGTTTGTTAACGGTGGTGCTGGTGGTCTAATAGGTTTACTAGGTGACGTTTCCCTTCCAACTGGGGTTCAAAGGACCCTTCCTCTATAACCTACGGCACTTCTGTGACGTAGTAGTTTCATGTCCTCTCTAGCACAAGTCTAGCGCCAGCCTCAGGCTCCTTCAAAAAAAAATGGGTAGGACTTCGGAGATGGCGGACGAGTGTCTTGTCTTGTAGGTTTTAATAGACATCTTTGCCATCAGGCCCCCGACAAAAATCAATTAATCAACGAGTCAATTTATCAGTTAATCGATTATCACATTTATTGCCATTGAATCAATTTTTGGATTTTCACTCGTGTCAATTGATTTACAAAAAAAAGTGGGCTAGCTAGACGGATTAGCCCAACTGAAAAAATCTTCATCCAGATTGTCAAAGCCGACGGTCTAGAGCTCCCTACACATTTTCATTTTCATTTTCCAATTTGCTTTAGTCGGTTCCATAGAAATCTCAGGCTGGTCAACAGTACTTTACACATACCAACAAAAATAAGTTGATATGTTGGTGGAATTCATCGTAATATTAGCCACCAAACTTAACCTCCAAAAGCTAACAAAAATTAATTAATGATTGCAAGAGAGCACATGTACACTTGAGTGAGCTGCGAAAGGAACTTTTCTAGAACACATGCTAATTTGGAAATTTCAATATAAAGCTCAAGCTTACTAGTACTAGTTTCAGAGAGAGCCATCGCTTTGGACCGGTAACACTCGAGTACCTCATGCTAGCAAGACACTTTTTTTTTTCTTTTTTCAATAAGGCACACAAGGCTGTGGATTTTCTCTTGGTTGAATGAAACCTCTTTGGTCACGCGACCTGTTTGAGTATCAACTTGAATTGATAACAGCTCTCCGCGTTAGGCTAAGCTCGATAAGGCCATGGTCCTTCGGCTCACAACCTTCAACCGTATCATGTAAACGAGACACTGATAGACAGGGTCTTGAATCAAACAGCTGAACTCAGCTTGGAAAAGACTATGTTTCAAGTCGATGTACTTTGAATCAAACCTGGTCCCCGATTCGTCCCCAAACACACCGTTGCGATGTCTCTAATCTTTCACAGTTATTAACCAGGCCCAGACCGAAAAATACAAGTATGATAGAAAAGTCAATGGTGCCCATGCTTTGTCCCGAGAAGGCTCTGTTGTTGCTACTGCACATAGTGTGGAAACCGGCTACTTGTACAAGATCAATGTTTCGTCGTCGTCGGAAAGAAGTTACTACGAAAGAAATAAATCCAACTTTTTCTAGGGCCCAGCTTTATACATTCACTCGCATCCCCGTCAGGGTGTCTAGCAGCTTCAACCAGACTTTGGTTTGGTACCTTCATAGCGCGAGATTCCTGAAATGCCAGAGGCGACGGAATTTCAGCAGTCTCAGAGTTCTTCCACAATCATCATATACCTGAGGTCCAAATCTAACCACATAGCTCGGTTGGAAGGCCAATGTGCAAAACATAATCCCATCTGACTCCCAATCTGTTTTTGGTGTCTTAAATTTTACTCTTGTAAAATGCATATTGGGTGTCTAGTCTTCATATCACAATAAACTTAGCTACGCTACCTCTCACTCCTTCTATTAGCCCACCACCCTGCAAATTTTCACCTTCTGAACTTCAGATGTTTGTTATACCTTGTCTCCCGTCGTTTTATTTTCCCTTTTACTTCATCTTCGAGCTTCTTCTCTAAATATAAAATATGGAATCTATGCTAACTGTTTAGCAGATATTGCTTCATTTACATGTACATGTACAGTATATGTCTACGCATATGACTTATCTCGAAAAAAAAATAAAAATAAAAAAGCTCCTTATACCTGCCTATTGGTGAGCATGGATATTGTCTTATATAAGTGATAGGATTGTTAGAATTTGTTCATAGCCCTTTGAACGATAATCACTAGAAGTGAACTACATACGGAGACTTAACTCTAAGTAGCGACCTTCTCTCTATATGATTCCACTGCGGAATTTTTTGATTTTTATTTAATTACATACACACGTTGCTGATTGTTAAAAAAATACGTGCCCACCCAAAGCTTGAAATTTATATGGTTCCATTTCACAAATAGCGCCTGAAGTTACTACCACCTATGTCGTCCGGCAAAATAGGAATCGTTTTATGAAGTAAAAAGGTTGTTTTGTAATAGATGAAAATCCTGTCTTACCAACTAATAGAAAAGTAAGATTCATCAAGATAACGTCGGTCTGGACCAAGTCGAGCTACGACACGGTCAATTGACTGTGCGTGACTTTTTTTTTTTCTTGGCTCAATTGGTCCCTTTTTAGAGTAACTGCCTTCGACTGACCAGACAATTTTCCAATATCTTAATTTTTATACTGATTCCAATAGAATTTTTACTCTTCCTTTTTGTTCTTAGCACTATCTAATCCTCAAAATAACTTTTGGCACAGTTGTTAAAAAAAAGTACAGGTTAAAATGTAGCTCAAAAAGAATTCTCCGATGCAGGGAATTGAACCCTGATTTGCCCGGTGAGAGCGGACCGTGCTAGCCATTACACTACATCGGAATTTCTTGAAAATGAAATAAATCAGTCTCTCATAAACTATATCCAGGAAAAAAACAAGGAAAATGGGCATGCGAGTTGAGGAATCTCATTCGGGCTTAGTTAAGGTGTGATTACTACGCTGGTAAAATCCAGCTAAACACAAACAAATAGACACGGTTTTGTAGGTGCGGAATCTGAGATTTCATTTTAATTTTGGTTTTTTTATGATTGTGAAAGTTTAACAGTTTTTTTTTATTTAGCGTTATATAGTCGATTGACCGAGAAAAATATATTGACTGATTGATTAATTGATTGACTGTGGAAGCTGAGTGGCATAATTCGGGTGTAGTTAAGGTGTAATTGGGATGATGGTAAAAGTTTTAAAGTTTGGCCCAAGTCCTCTCAGTGGTAGTAGTCGTAGTAGTAGAAGTAGTAGTAGTAGTAGTAGCATCATTCAAACAGGACAGTAAACAGTTTTATAATGATCATCATCATTGTCATCATTGTAATCGCCATCATTATCATCTTCATCCTCATCGTTGATACTAATTCTTATTAACGTTATACCCGCTTGACTGGGAAAGATTATTCCTTATTATCAATCTATTTTGACTGGGTCATGTAGGCAGAAAAGAAGTTCTATATTTTATCAAAAGTTGTAAAACTCAATCATTTTTGAATAACTTAAAAAAGCTGTAAACAATCGAACTTTTTTTTTTTTTTTTAATTAAAGTAAGAAATGGAACGCTCCGGCCATTCCATACAATAAAAAGACTTTCCCAATATTGTTAGATATATGGAACAAGACATGTCAAAGCATACTTGGCTCTTGCGGATGCCGCGCCGCGCCCCGTTCGAGGCAATTGTGTACAGTTGACAGAAACATTGGTACTAAGCTAAGACGCGTCTATATCTGACAAGTCTCGATCCATGTTTTATCTTTACTGGCTGCAATAAAGCTGTTTCTGCACTTTTGGTATCATCAAGGCGGGGCGGGATAATAAACAGTTTTTTATCGTCATCGAGATAGTGAGCAGGAACATGTGCACACGGAGAGCTGAATCGGGCACCGCGAACCAGGAACAAACCCGTCTGATGCAATAAACAAAAACTAAAAAAGAGACTTTCATTACGTCGGTGGCCCCATGAAGGAGTGGGTTCAGCAAGTCGGGAAACATGTCAAGTGCTCTAAACGGAATATTAAAGGCATCAGAAAAAAAAAAAAAAAAAGGAAGAGCTCTAGTATTGAGTTGGGCAGTACCATTTGAGAGAAAGGAGGGCCCAGTTCTTCTGGCAAGCACTTTTTCTTTCTTGGGAAAGAAACGAGTCAATAGAAAAATACCTGGACGATATCGTGCACAAGCTTGTGAACCGCCCTGCCAAGTGAATAGAAGATGGCTAAGAGGAAAGACGATGGAAGGATGAAAATGATGAACGTGATGATAAAACACAAAGTCAGGCCAAGTAGACAAAAAAAATAGAGTATCTAAGTTAGGCAAAGTAAGGCAAAGTAAAGTAAATGAGATAAATAGTATAAATAATGTATATACGTGTAAATATAGATACCTGTACAGCGACCCCTTAGTTAGAGCTATGGAACATGTTGAAAAAAAAAAAAAGGAATGTAGAACATGAAATGATAATACTAAAAAAGTCATGAAAGGTGATATGTCTTGCTTCTTGTTTCTTGTTTCTTGTTTTCTTGATGTTTGTGTAGACGTACAACACAAGCAGCCCTCTTTGTGGATCCCTCATGGTCGACTCTTGGGTACCTTTTTTTTTCTTTAAGATTCTTTGGTTCGGTTCAATTCAGGTATTTTTTTTTTTTCTTCCTCTTCTTCGTCTTCTTCTTCTTTTTAACTGTTCATGGGATCGTTTCTGGATTTGAAGCTCTCCATGTCGACCGCGTAGGGCCCCAGGACCTCGAATGAGCTGTTGTCGTGCGCGTAGTACTCCTTGTCAATGACGTGGTCGAACCGCGCGTCGTTGTCGTGCTCGTGGTCATTGCTGTCTTCGGCATGGGCTGACGGCAAAGCCGGAGCTTTCTCTGTAGACGCGGCGGTTGGCAATTCGTACTGGTACTGATGCTGCTGCTGCTGATCTTGGTAGTAGCCGTCGCTGGGTTTGTACGCGCTGCTCGTTGTTGTCACGACAATGGGCGCGACAGCGGCGCCCTTGCCAACGTTGAGCCCCGCGGCGCCAAACACCGCGGTGGACGAGCCCGCCGACGCACTGCTCATGCTGCTGCGCGACTCGTCTGTCGTCATGCTCACCCTGCCGCCCTCGCGGTACCTGCCGCCGCCGCCTCCAGCTCGGTCGTAGCCCTGGATCGAGTCGACCGAGATATCGAGCGCGCCATCGCCAAGCGTCGCCGACGTGCCCAGGTCGAGCTCCAGCCGCGGCGTGAGGTGGTGCAGCTGCGGGTCCGAATAGTTCGACACGTGCGCGTGGTCGCTGAGGTCGCTGTCGCTGTGGATCGCGGCCTCCGAGCTCGTGTCCTCGTAAGTGTCCTCGTTTTGCATGGCGGCGGCCTGCGGCAGCGGCGGCGGCGGGATGAGCAGGTGGTCGGAGGAGTTGGAGGCGACGCCGCCGGACTTGGACCGCAGGAGCTCCTGCTTAAGGATCCTGATCGTGTTGTCCTTCTGCGCAACCAGCGACTCCAGCTCGTGCACGCGGATCTTGAGGTATTTGATTGTGTCCTCGCTGCTGTCCTCGAGGTCTAGCGGGGTTGCCGCGGGCGTGGCCAACTCAGGATACCCTGTTGCGCTGGGGAACCGGATTTCCTCTTCTTCGTCGCTTGAGTCGTAGGGTCTAGCAGGCGCGGCAGCTGGGCCGCCTCGCGTGACAAATTCGTGCGAGAGCCGTTCGTGGAGAGCCAGCGTGCCCGCACCGTCTTCAAACTGGCCCGCCGCGTTTGTGCGCGTGCTGGAGGCGTTGCTGAGGGGCCCCGTGTGGATGGGCGCCGAGGGCGCCGGGGACCCGCTTCGGGCGAGGTTGCGCAAATCGAGGGTTTGAAAGAACTTGCGCCGCTTCTTCTTTTGCTGCGCAGGCGGTTTCGACGGAGCCGCGGTAGTGTCGCCCAGGTTCAAGTTGCGCAGGCTCGCCGTCGCCGAGCGTTCCATCTCGTCGCTTAGACTCCTATTGCTGCCGGGCCCGCCGGTGCCCTGCACGAACCCGCGCAGCGAGTCGGCAAAGCTGGCCTTGCGCTTGACTCCGCTTGGCGGTTTCCAGGCCTGCTCGGCGGCTTTGCGGTCGTTGTTGGTGAGCACCGCCGAGCGGTTCCGCCGGTGCCGGCTCAGCAGGTCGGGCTTCTTGAACGTGCCGCCAAAGGGCGACTTGGATTTGGAGCCCGTGTAGGCGTTGAGCAGGCTGCCGCTCGAGCTTTCCTGCGAGAGGTTGGAGTGGACGTAGAAGCTTGCCGAGGACGCACTGCGCTGCCTGCCGCCTGCACCGTGCGCGACGGCGGGCGCGACGGCGGATGTGGGTGTGGGCGCAGTCGCCGCAAAGTGGGTTATAGGAGGGCCGGGTTTTTCTTTCGAGGGCTGCGAGGACGACGAGCTGGACGTCCATGCTTTCATGGAGGAGACCATTTTCTTGAACGGCATTGTGGGGTGGGTGTGTGAGCTGGGAATCGGGGTGGCGCGTGCAAAGAAAACGGGCGTTTTTTTGGTGTTCGTGTGAGCGCCTTGACGAATGGGCTCGGTGGGTCGGTGTGGATAGAGCAGGGCGGAGGAGTTGCGAGGAGAGCGAAGAGAAGAAGCAAGAAAAAATAGTTGAAAAGTTGTGCACATGCCGCTGCTGCTGCCGCTGCTGCTCGTAATTGATCACCATCGCGACTTGGCCATATGGTTAGCGTAACCGGTGCTTGTGGTTTGCTGCTGGCAACGTCTTTGTTCGCGCACCAGCGACGTTCTCGGCTCTCGCGTCGCTGTTTCGCTGTGCGACGCTTGAGTATTGTCTTTAGTCTCCTCCTATGGCTCCATGATATCTCATATCCACGTTAACGCTCGCCTGTCCTCGCCGCCTCTTGGTCCTTGCACCGCGTACTGTGTACATAGTAGCAGGCTGAGACTCAAACCGCATTCAGGGTTTGAGCACGTGACCAACGCGTTCAACGGGCAAAGTTCTCCAGAGTTTCAGCCTCCGTCGCGTGTGGCCACGAACTCAATTGGCCTTCAAAGTCCTCGAGTTCAATGCACAAAGGCTTCTTGCACGGCATCTAAGACACGACGGAACAAAAACCCAGAGTTCAAGATTGAAAGCCCGGAATAGGCGTCTAAGTTTGCAAAAGTCTACGCGTTTGTACTATCTTTCAATGTTGAGCCTTGAAGCGACTGTAAGTAAACAAAAAAATAAAATAGAAAGCTTCTTTGGCTCTGACCACGCGAGCTGTTGGAGGTCTGAACGACGTCTTCGTCGCCTGTGCCACGTCCATCTGTGCTACAGCCAAAAGTCATCGTTCAAACAAGAACCAATCTCCTCTTCAATCAGCCAACATACACGTACTGCTCAAGTGGCTGGCTTTTCAAATCGTGAAAAACAATCATGAATTTCAACATCAAACATTTGAACCCAAAGTTTACTAGACTCAATATTCTTGGTTAGTAAGTTACACATGGAATTAAGCTTCAAACTCTGAACCGCTGCGCATGGACGTCAATATTTTATACTTCAGGTGGGATGGGTTACAGTGCAGCTATCTCAGGACCACGAAACGGCTGAAGGACACACACAGGTGCAAAAGCCGTTGGTAATTGATCCTAATTGTACTCTTTACTTCTTTTCAAAATTGGTTTGTATAGTTGTGATTTCTCATCATGGTACTTTTGGACTTTAGAAAACAGATATATGCTTAACTTTTGTTCATGGGCCCTGAAAAAGAGTACGAGCTGTTTACTCTTCTTTTTATTTGCATTTCACATCTTGGAATCTTCTTTATGGGTCCAGCCCTGTGTGGAAGGGCGGAGCTTAGTCCTCAGGGAGCAGTGAATGCTGGGCTGGGCTGGGCTGGGTCGGCCTAGTATTTAATGGAGTGGCGGCTGGAAATTCTGCATGGGCATTGCTAGCTGTACTTGAGGCTGTTGTGGGAGCATGGGTAGATACGTGTACCTGCCGTCGGGATTGAAATTGCTCGTTGTGTATAGTTGTGGTTGAGGTTGTATCTGTGGCTGTGGCTGTGGTAATTGTTGTTGTTGTGGTGGGGGTGGTAATGATTGTGGTAATGGTGGAGGAGGATAGTAGAGGGCAGGCTGTTGGATATACTCCAGTGGCATTTGTTGGTGGTGTTGCGGCTTTACGAATTCTTGACCAACTATGGGGTAGGCAAGGGGAGGGCTGGAAGTGCCGGTCGAAGGGTTCGAGTCCATGGGTGAAGTGGTTATGGGGCTGGGCGATTGGGACGGCATGAGGAGCATGGAGCAGTTGGAACCCGATTGCGGGCCTGCCGCGTATACGTAGTTGATTTGGTCCTGAGTCATTCCGAGATTGTCGTCTTCGATTGCGGCAGTGGTAGTATTGGATGTTACGGCTGCTCCTGTCCCTGCTCCTACTGTTGTGGCTGTTGTGGTTGATGTTGTTGTTGTTGCTGCTGCTGCTGCTGCTGTGGCTGCTGGAGATCTTTTCTTGCGTCGTTTCAGTAATGTGCTCTCCTTTCGCACTCTCACCCTGTGGCCTTTACTGGCGAGGTCTTTGATGAGGTTGCTGGAAGTGCCCAGGCCCGGAAAGTTCTTGGGCGAGTAGACCGTGATTACGCTGGACTCGATTTCACCGCGCAGGTAGACGTAGGAATGGCTGAGGGGCACTTCAAAGACGCGGAACTTGAGCTTGTAGAACCCTTCCTGCCGGATGGAGAGGTCATTGAGGATGAAAAAGAACTTGCCTGGTGCCGGGTTACGGATGTGGGTGAGACTGACGACGGTGGTGCCTGCGAGACGCGAAGGGGCCGGGACTCCCTCGGAGGCCTCATGAGCGGGTGTGGACTGAATAGTCGCGCTTGGATGCAGGTTCTCTCCGCGCTCGTCTTCGAGCGAGAGCAGGGTGGTGTGGACGACAAACATGGATGGGATTTCGTGGGTGATGTCAGTATCGTTTGAGGTGATCTGGATGGAGAGGACCGGCGGAGGGTCCACGGGTCTCCTTGAATCGGCTTGGAGGGGAGTTAGCCTGGGACTTTGCAACAAAAGAAGAAAGGGATCTGCGTACACTTGGAGCTCCAGCCGGTCGCACGGGCCTTTG
Organism: Geotrichum fermentans; assembly: GCA_030564905.1. Taxonomy (NCBI): domain Eukaryota; kingdom Fungi; phylum Ascomycota; class Dipodascomycetes; order Dipodascales; family Dipodascaceae; genus Geotrichum; species Geotrichum fermentans. The sequence continues at coordinate 31,890 of JAJMAG010000177.1, forward strand.
TGGGCTGCTGGGCAACCTGGAGCTTGTAGGTGTATTCCGGTGGAGGCGGAGTGTAGATGTTGTTCATGAGGGCAGCCCCGTGGGTGGATACTGGATTGGGGTGATGAGATTTGGGGATGGAGTGTGGTGATGGAGAAGGAGGAGAAAGAGGAAGAGAAGAAGAAGGAGGAGGAGAAGAAGATAGGCTGCGGTGAGAAAAGCAACCTGCGCGGTGTTGTTCTTTCATGGCTTTTCGACTTCTGGACGTTTGGCTGTCTGGGGGGGGCAGCGCGCCACGAAGGACTGAAAATTGCAATTGATTCGTTTTGGGCTTCACTGGTCGCCGACCACAGAAGAAGACGACGCATGCAGCACGCGCAGTGCGCCATGCATGAGAATGTTCTTATCGAGTTCCATCGCGATCCCAACAAAAGCCTCAAAACCTCGAAATGGATAAAAGAAGAGAATAATTTACATGTAAAAAAAGAGGGAAAAAGAAAAGGTTCGGAACATCAGTACTCAAAATACTATACTGAAGCTAAAAAGACATGCAGTTTACCCTCATGGCACTACATAGCTCAAGTGCTACTAGTGTAAAAAACACAATAAAGCGAGTTTCTAATGCTACGCCCATCTGCGCGATGGGTGTGCAGTTAACATAATATCAATGTGCATATCATGATGTGCAAGTATTATGTGTGGTACTAGTAGCACTTGAGTACAAGTGGGCCTTGCACAGAAACCTTGAGGGGACGTCACTGGCGGCCTCTGAGGCCTCCACCTAGTACTGGGCGCCCATTGTAATTCACACCGGCCAATCAACTAGAACTTCCATGTAGCCACGCTGCTGCTAGCCGTATACACACTGCAGTGTACATGAATATTGTACTACATGTACCATCATTGCCATTATTTGTATGGATACGAAGCTCTCCAGCATGTAGCACACACGCCTTAGTACGCATCCATGCGCAGCGAAGTAGCCCACATGTGCGCCCTTTGGGCACTCTGCGCCGGCGCCTGCGTCGTCGTACCCGCGCGCGCCTCAGGTGCTGCACTCGCTCCGTAAACACTTGAATTCTTAACATCAATCAATTTATAGGAACATTTGAAGGCTTCTATGATGTGTGCGTAGTACTCAATTGCTAGTGACATTGGCACTCGCACTTGTATTCTGTATATGTACCACTGGTGCCCGCTTACCTTGTCGATCAGGCCTCAAAGAAGTTGTCGTGATCAATCTTGGCACTTGTGCAAGCACTACTGGTGGAATATTTGGGTCTCACGCGTAGAAGACATCACAGCGGCCTCCATCAGCTGCACGTGACTAGTGCCACGTGACCTGATATTTTCAGTTCGTCGTGATGTCAGGGTAACCCCTGGCTCCCTCCACAGGCACATGTGCACGTGTGCTGTGTAGCGACGAGAAAAGCCAAGTTTCCAGGCCGTGCAGACGTCGGGCGTATCTCCTGCACGAACGCGCCGCCTCCCCTCCACGCCTGCGTAGGGCTGTACCCGTGCATTCCATTTCAAATTTCAGTTTGAGCGCAATCAGGTCTCTCAGGCGCCGGTCTCAAGAAATCTTTTTAAATCCTCCTCCTTCCCACCTTTTGAACTCCAATCAACTCAATTCATCCTCCAATCCATCTACATATCCACCCACTAGCCAAATTCCCACTCACGCATAGCACCATGGACTTCCTCAAGCAACAGCTCAACAACGCCGGCGAGGACGCCGCGATTGACCAGGCCGCCAACTACATCAACAACGCCACCGGCGGCGGCAGCAAAAACATCATTGACCAGGCGTCGAGCTTTGCCAAGAAGACCCTGCACAACGAGGACGGCTCGAGCACCACGCAGGCCACCGGCACGCAGGAGACCGTGTCCAAGGACGAAAACGGCAACGAGGTCAACCAGAAGACCACCACCACTGCCACCTCCAACGACAACAGCAACGAGACCCAGGTCAAGACCCAGGTCAAGACCGACTACGTGGACAAGGGAGTCAGCATGGTCGAGGAAAAGGTCTTCAACATCTCTGCTGACAAGCAGAACCAGGACATGAACCAGAAGATTGCTGGTTACGTCAGAGAAGGCATTGAGAGCTTCCAGGGACAAAACAAGAACAACAACAACAACAACTAAGTTGATCCATTCAACCATTGAGACTTGGAAGTTTCTAAATCCATGTAATTTGTACAAAATCAATATACTAAGCATTGAATGCTGTGCAATTGAATCTTTTTTTTTAAGCAATTCATAGTACTAGAGCTACTTCTGTGAGATATATTCTAGGACAAGGGCGCCTTGTGAAAATGAAAAACTCTGAACTTGCGTGTCATTAATATGTACTCCAAAGCAGTCTAAACAGCACTCAAAGTTACTCCAAGCACCAATCCCGCCGTGCAGTTTATAATTGACGCTTCTTCACGCGCGATGGACGCGTGCTAACGCAATTGCCTTGATTCACTTTGGTTTTTGTAAACAAGCGCTTGCATCTGAAAGCGACCAGTCTGTGTGATAATCAACCATCAGGGTCAAAAGAGAAAGGAATGGCCTACTAGCACACAATGATCTTCTCAACGGCAATGGAACCAATTGATCTGTTGGCGGTATACCAAGATTTGAATTGGGCGTAAATAGGTCGTGTGTATAAAACAAAAGACTCGGCTCTTGCTGTACCATGTTCGAATCGTCTAGATAGTTTTGGACTTTCTGGACAGCCCAAGTATCGATCGTTGGAAAAGCACCACGCGTGAGGACAGAGTGCGTACAACCACGACCATTAACTATTGCATAACGACGTCACTCTCGTCTTCACTATCGTCTTTGTTATTCATTTCCAGCTCTTTTGGAGAGCCTTGCATCCCTTCCGGATATCTTTCTCGTTCTTGTGGAGCACCTTCCTGTTCTTCGGGGTGACTTTCCAGCTCTTCTGGAGCACCCTCTACTGGAGCAACGCTGTCATTATTTCTCAAGTATTCCTCATCTGAAGGCAGCGGCCACTCTGTTTTTCTGGCGTCCGTTTCCCTGGCCAGAACCTTCTTGAGCATCTGCATCAGGCGGTAATCGCCCTCTTGCTCCTCATTCACCTCAATAAGTTTCAGCGCCTCAATGATGCTATCGCGGACTTCGCGACTAGACGGTTTCCGGCTGGCGCAGACTTGCTGGAAATACAGCTGGATGTCTTCAGGCGTGTCGTGCACGGCTTCGCCGGCAGGATGGAGGAAAGTGACAAGACCGTCCGGCGCGGGGACGGCCCGCCACATGAGCTGGAATATCTCTTTATGCAGTTGCTCTTCGCGCATGTGCAGCGTGAAAAGCGCTTTGGAAGTGGGCTCCAGCGGGAAAAGACTGGTGAGGCCTGAAACGTTCCAGCAGGTCGCAATGGTTTCGGGGTCAATGCTCAACCAAGCCTTGCAGAGCCAGTCCACAGCACGGTTCAGGGTGACGGATTCAACGGGAGACCGGCGGGCGCTCAGCTCTTCGGCCATGAAGGCAACCCACTCCTTCTTGTAGCGCGCTTTCAGCATACTGAAAATTCCCCTACACAGTGGCACATAAGTGCACGGTGCATCTGAGGGCAGAAATTCAATGCGAACGTTGCTTGGGTGGAACTCTTTCAGCGCTTTCTCATGAACGTCAAAGTTATCCATGAGCAGCAGCAGCTTGCGGTTTTCCAACGTCGCCTTGCTGTCCAGCCATTCCAGGTAATCCAGAACCGAGCGAGGCGTGATTCTTGCATGCTGATTCCAGACCCATTCGCAGTGCACCAGTGGACGAGCACTGATCTCTGCAGGCGGGGAGTGTCCCACAATCACAAGAGGCAGCTTTTCGCTTCCATCCGCGTTACAGCATGCCATGACGGTGATGCGCTCTCTGTTTTGCAAGTCGCACACCACTCGGCTGCTTGGCATTGCTCGCCAAAAAAGACCCGTTTCATCCAAGTTGAACACGTCCCTGGGACTGTACTCGTTCAGAATGAGCATTTGGATGTTTCTCTTGATCTCCGCCCGGTCCTGCTGCGGCTCGCTGCCGCTGCCCGCAACTTTCGCGCGTTTCTTGACCTTGCCAATGAACCCACCGCTGAATGCTGGACACCCGCCGCGAGGGTTTAGCAGCGGCCAAGTCGCCGCCGCAACCTCCCGCAGCCTTTCGGTCGTCACTGGGAACTGTTTCTTGGCCATTTCGATGTAATAGTCGGCCAGGATGTGCTCCAGCACCGACCACAGGTGGCTTCGATGCCGGAGCCTCTTCATATCGTCTTCACGCGCCTGGTCAATGTACTTGTAAGTCTGCGACAGCGAGCGCGACACCTGGCCCTGCGTCAGCTTGCGGTTAAACTGTTCACTGAACCATTGGCAGATCTGCAACTGCGTAATGGAAGACTCCTGACGTTTCTTCTCGCGGATCATAAGACGCTCCTGAGGCGTGATTGGAATACGCTTCGTCTTGGTCGTTTTTTCTCCGCCCATTTTTTTCCTGTATACGCTGACGACGACGACGACGGCATGTGTGGGATGAGGAGAGGGATAATCGTTGTATTTTCTGTAAAATGAAAGGTTGAATAGCATTCTGATTATGTAATGTCATAATCATTGACGAAATTGCTCGCAAGGCTTATTCTCATGCCTCCTACGGCAGTCAAAAGGCTAAACTTGTGCACTTCGCACTGGGTATCGATGTCAAAGATATGCTCAGGTTTTGTAGAACTGGTCTTTTGTGAATGTTCAAACGTCAATTGGTGTAGGAGTAGGATGGGGATGCGAATGAGAGTGTAGTCCAAGTCAAGGATATCCTTGTATATAGAAAGCCGCGCTAAGCCTGGAACGTAATTAATTACCACGCGCCTTCGATTTGGTATGGAAATTATCTCGCGCATTCTCACAGGGCTCATGCATCCAGGCATATCATAGCCAAGTCATGGAACGTTCAAGGAAAACTCTTTGACTTTGATCCGTAAAATTCCGCATACTATGTGACTACAGATTATTAGGCAGTCCAACGAAAGCACATGGACATTTACAAATAGTTTGCGAGACAAGACATTTTCTTTTATTTTTGTACATTAAGCATTAAAGGAGTTTAATCGGAAGTAGCACGGGCTGCATCTGTTAGTACATGACCTCATAGACCCTTTACGTTGGAGGAGGGGGAATTTCAACTTACTGTAAGTGTACTGCTTGCTGTGTCCAATAACGGGCTTGATGATTCCCTTGGCCTCAAGATCTCTGAGGGCAACACGGGCGAGAGATCCTCCAATCTTTAGTCTGTCGACAAGAACGGACACGGAGACAAGCTTGTAGGTAGCGGCCTCCTTGAAGATACGGTCGTACAGGGGCTGCTCCAGGGTGACGTGGTGCTGGGCCTTATCCTTAACCTTTCCCTTGGACCACTTCTTCTTGGACTTCTTACCACCGGCAGCGGCGGCAGCGGCCTTGGCGGCCTTGGATTGCTGGATTTTAGGTGGCATCTGTGAGATGGTTAGAACCAACGTCCGCGCAAGTTGCAAAAAGGTGTGACGCGCGCCAACACACAAGTCAGAATGTTGAGTTGAAGGGATCTTGGAGTACAGTAGATCACAGTGAAATAGATGGTCGCATCAACTACATCGAGTCTTATGTGGTGTCGTCGTTCACGTTGAGATCGTAGTACATACTTTGATGTCGTTGGCTTATGTCTCGAAAATCCGTTAAATGGAAGCAACGAATTTCAAGAAAAAAAAAAAGAGCGTTCAAAGCCTTCCCAAGTTTTCCGCACCGCTGCCTGTCGGAACCTCCCAGCAAAAGTTTTCGCAGTATATTTCAGTCTGATAATGTGTACTACGCAGGCTGAAAAATTGTGACGTTGAAATTGCTCCAAAACAATTCACATAGGGCTTAACCCTAAATTAGTGTACGGCTGAAGTATCCCCAAAGCTTTCACAAAGAATACATGGACCTTTTCTTCGTCGAGGACTACTCTGCAGCTCAATTGTGCTTGGAATGGAACATGTTTTAGCGCTTGGCCAAGATCTCTCACCTGTTGTATTGCACGAGGGTATGATATTCTGAACTTCAAGTTTCTATGAAAGCCGTCACATTGTGAAGGATGACGTCCATGCCTCAGCGTGATCCGCCATGTCTACATGATCCTCCAGATCTGCCCGCATCCGCTCTTCTGGCTTGAAGAGAAACGAAAAAAGTTAGATCTCTGAACGGTAGGAGAATCGAACCCCTGTCCTTCGCTTGGAAGGCGAAGATGATAACCACTACACTAACCGTCCGCTGAAGTTGTATTGTAAGAAAGCCGGATGGCTTTCTGCATGGTACAGGAGATAAGAGGACCGATGGCAAGGGCCGACGGGAACGACCCGGGCCTTGCGAGTACAAGAGTTTTGAGAACGACGGTGATGAAAGTAAGAAGATAAAATATAACGTGAATTTGTACTATGTTTCGCTGGTCCGAAAAATAAAAGAGTCTATGGAGGATAAACTAAAATATATATACTTGAGATGAACTTGAGGTGACAAGATGAATTAGCCTGAATAAGATTAACGCAGTGTAATCGTTGAAGGCGTTGCGTGGCCGGATTGAAGGATGCTCCAGTGAAACAAGACTAGAGCGAGATTATGAGCCGGGTAAAAATAGTTAAGATGACGTGACTCGAAGAGGAGCACAGTAAGACAAACAAGCAGGCATTCAACGAGGGGAAGATAATAGTCGGAGGAGTAATTAAGCGAGGCCGACGTAGTGCAAGATTCTTAAGAAGGTTAAGAACGAATAGGAATCAGTAACGCAGAAGAACGGATAAGGAATACATGAGTGAGGAAGTAAGACGGCGAGGCGAAGCCGAGCATAATAGAAGTAATCGCAAGACTAATAAGAAGATGGATAAGTCAAGTGGACCAGTTGACAGAAGTGAACGGAGGGGAAGACAGTACTCTTGAGAAGGTGTCCTTGAAGAAGAACTCGGTAGACTTGACAAAGCATCGTCAAGAATAATAACAACTGTCAGATATCATGAGAGGCAATGATAAGGAAGTCAGATCTTCGATCTGACTAAACAGAACGCCAGGTAAATGATATAATCAAATAAATGCTTAATAAAGCTTAGAGGGATATGAGCTAAGTCAGATTTCTCACATGTATTTTGATTCGCTCATATTCATCTAACTTCGTTAAGCATTTACATAAATATACCATTAATCAGGCGTTCTTTAGCTAATTTGGATGTATTTAAGGTGCAATTACAACTATGTGAAAGTTAAACAAACTGAGGAAATTTAAATAGGGTCTTTGAGGCCCTAAGTCTGGAATTTAATTTTGTTTTTGTTTCTATTCTTATCTTATTTTACGTCTTGAGCTGTCTATGTCCTCACCTCTTCCCACCTTTCCTTAAACTCGTCCTTCCACGTCCCACTGGTTTACTTGAGGCAGGTTTGGGCCATGTTGGCCTCGCTTATCATTTCTCCGGTGTCTTCCCCTTTTGAACCCCTCGCTGTTGTACTGGTTTCACTGTGCTCTTCTTTTGGGTCACAAGTCATTTTAATTAAATCTACCTAGCTAATCTTCTTGCTCTAACCTTTTCTTAACTTATAAACTCTTTTAATCGGCCTTGTACCGAGTTTTATCTATTATACTGTGTCAAGCTTATTCAAACCAAATTCATCCTTTCACCACAGGGTCATTTCACTTATACATGTATGTGCTTTAGTTTAATTTTCACGAAGCTTTTTCTATTTCTTCATTAGCAAAACGTAGTACAGATCTAAGCTATGTTTTATCGTTTTATTCAACACTGTCTTTCTCGAACTTTTGTGCTCGCAAGACCCAGGTTATTCACTCCGGCTCTTGTCATCTGTTCTTACGTTTGTATACTATGTGAATATCCAGCCGGCCGGCTTCTGTATGCTAGAAACCAGTCTTGAATGGTGCGGAAGGTAAGAGAAGAAAAGGTAACCAAGAGCAAAGGAAGGCAAGGAGCCACCGAGCCTTGGGGTGAGTTTAGTATTATAACCAATTCAGCTTTTTTCATTCAATGTTTTTTTTAGTTTAATCAAGTAGTTTCCAAGCGGTCTTTTTTCTTGGACGATTTATAACGGGAGATACTTCTTAGGAAAAGACTTGTGTTAGAACAATAATGCTTCGGTGCTATGAACACAGCATCATAAAAGTATTGATCCAATCTTTGGTTATTCTTGTAGCTATTGCACCTCTAGTAGACCAGTCTCATTTAAACGGGACAACATACGGATTGTTGTAGTAGTAAGCAACCAATCGACAGTTGTGATGAGCACAATATTCCCATGCCTCACATCTATAAAGTCTTTTGCTCGAGTAAGATACTAGACAAAGGTGATCTTTGACTTCACGGTTGAAAAGTACCTGGAGTGCGACGAGACAAAGGCCATGTTCTCATGTTCCTTTGAGATCATCCAAGAACGTTGGTGTATCTGTTTTACTACTCTCAATGTCGTTAAGAATGAAATGGATGAGAAGATACTCATCCCATTCACGACGACCGCTTTGTGGGCGTCGTCAAGTTAACTGAAACCAATTTCAATTCCAACTTGAAGCTTTTTTTTGCCAAACACAATACAAGAGAGTTACCAATTTTGTTTTTGCGTTTGCTACAAAGACAGAATCAGTTAGCTATGGAACCTAGCCTTAGTAAAGATCCGCGCGTCGTTATAGACTGCAGCCCGAAGATTGTCGACGAAAAGATACAACCGGAGTCGTGGGACAACGGGACAGCCATTGCCACGCTTTTACGAAGGTATGTCTATCCCATCTTTGAAGATTATGTTTCGGCTAAGCAATATGCTGCTAGCTTTGTTTGGCTAACACAAGACTTTCCTTCTTTTTTTTTTAGCTTGAATATCCCTGGTGTAAGTCTGAACCAAGATGACTGGTATATACCCTGGCCAAGCAGCTACGGCAAGCCAGACCGGCTCATTGCCGAGCTCAGCAGGGTCTGCGACGCCGTCGAGCTGGTCGGCTACCCCGTCCAGCGGGATTCGACTGGCATGTACAAACTTGCGTCTTTTGACACGACGCACTTGCCGGCCGAGCACGATGTCCACGTGAGGCTAATCGGAGCCAACGCAGACGGCGCAGCAGCGTCGCCCCAGGATTTTCAGTTGACGATGGGCGAGGATGGGATTTTGCGGCAGCAAGTGCGAGAACCAGTGCAAACGCAGGAGCAAGAGGAAGCGCGAGAACAAGAACAAATGAAATCCGACAACGGCAGCGATGTCCAGGAGACATTGGCATATGCGCCCAGTATCGAGACCGGCACACTCAACAACAACACGGACGCGGGCGAGGAAGTAGTCATCTTCCGCATCATGGTGATTGTGACGATGGAACGACGGCACGAGGGCCTGCCGCGCAAGGGCGAGCTCCAGGTACTGCGGCACACGGTGACAGAGATCAAGCGTATAAAGGTCATTTCCGAGCAGGGGCAAGTTCTTTTAAACGTTGTTCTGTTTGATGACGCAGGGTACACGGTTACGAATTGCATGTTACGGCTTACGTTGATGGGCTATGGGGGCAGACTTGAGCGTAGCCAGATCAGAACGCTGTCGGAGGAGGACACGGATGAGCTGAATTGTGTGTTGAGGAGCTAGAAGTCGAGTACGAGAAAACAAGAATAGAATGTATTTTGCTTTTGGTTTCGGTGGGATTGATTAACAATGGGAATTAGTTGTAGATTCTCCTTTGAGTTGTGTGTAGGGAGGTAGTTTCAACAGACGCCGTGTTAGTAACGCAATACCTTACTTGGCCATAATACTGTACAATGGATGTGATACAAACAACATGAAAGATGATGTACCGACAAGTGTTGTTAGTTTCATGGCTCAAAACAAGTCCTTCTCTTTCTCTTTCTCTCGCATATGATATAGCACTTTAATCATCTTTAAAATCCAAAACACGAATCCAGGGCATATACCACAATGTCAAGTTCCACAGATTCTACTACTACTTCAGACGAAGAATCGGCAGGCGACAGAGTCACTCTTTTCACCATTGCGTGAGTATTAAAAAAAAACAAAAATAATAATAATAATTTAAGTATGGGTTTCTTTGAGATCTCTAACGCAGGGTTCGATTTGATTTTGTTGATCTCAGCCGTGCCATCCCACATCACAGCATCCCAGCACATTTTCTGGAAATGATGAACTTTGTTGATCCGCACGGCACAAGCACTAGCACTAGCACGACGACGACAACGCAGCAGGTCACGGACGTCACCGGGTACGGGTACCTCCGGTACGACGACATGGGCGGGGCGGACTACGGGCATGGCTACAGCGTGGGCGAGGGCGACGGGGGGCTGCTCGAGGTCGAGATGGAGGCGGTGGCAGGCACAGGCGGAGGCCCCGCGAGTGGCAATTGGTTTCTGGGGCCGTGGGAGACGGGTGTGTGTGTTGATGTTGAGTTTGCGGTTGGCGAGAAGCGGGCGTGCGTTGAGTGCGGCGGTAGTGCTGCTGCTGCTGCTGCTGCTGCTGCGGAGGGCGCGAGTGTGGCGGCTTACATGATTCGCAGCACGCTGCCGTGGGATGCGATTCTGGACGTGGAGAGGCAGGTTGAGGAGGCGACGACGCAGGCAGGGTGCGCGAAGTACTCGCCGAGCGGGGGCTGTGGTGGCAGCGGTGAGTGTGGCAATGCGCCGGCTAATGCTGATGCTAATGAGAATGAGAGGGAGAGGGAAAGCGCTGTGGAGGAAGAAGCAAGTTGGTGTGGTATTTTTTGAGAAGCCAGTCAAGATCTATTGATGGCAGTGGTTCTTGATAGTGGCCTTTTTACTATTATTATTTGTTTTTTTGCTAGTTTTGTTAAGGGACTTTGTATGATAGAGAGTTTGGAGATGCATGTACGATGGTATCAATGGCTGATTGATTAGTGTGTCTTGTGTTGATGAATCTCAATTGATGTGAATTCCAGTGTTCAATGTGAGTGAGTGAGTCTCCTACTGAAGGTGCTGTGAGTATACAGAGTACCGGTACTAGTACTATGGCAGTCGGCATCTAGACCTCTGAGGGCTCATGGGGGTGGAGTGCTGCGTGTGTGGGGTTGGGAGTCCCGAAAGGCGAAACTTCCTCCACTGCAGAGCCAAAGGAAAACACTGGAAAGGAGTCAGCGCCAGTCACTCATCATCGTCCTCAGCGCTGAAAACATTGGAACAGCGTAGAGTCATTGTGCCTGTCGGCAGGAATCATCAAAGTTTGTGGGGCAAATGCCGTTCAGTCATTGAGCGTCTGACTCTTTTCTTGGCTGTGCGATGAGTCTCAACCAACCACCACCAACTACTGATATCAGCCATCGCCAACCATCGCCAACCATCGCCAACCATCGCCAACCATCGCCAGGCCTTCTCATCCACGTCCTTTCATGACCAGCCAACTCCTTGCGACTCATTGCCAATGAGATCTCCCCCCCCCCCCCCGTCAGTTCGATTCCACCGCCGATATCGCAGCTGGGCCCACTCCCAGCGCCTGTTTCCGTGTTACCCTCCCGCACCGGTATCGCTGCGACGGCCTGCGAAATGAGTCAACGCCGCCCGCCGCCACAACAGTGCGAACTTTCCGGGGTAGAAACAAAAGGAGAAAAAAACTGAAAAACTTTGATCCTCGAGAATCGCAACTGCCGCTGCGACGAGTCGCTACTCCTACGCTACGGCCAGTAAGACACAAACATTGCTCAGCATCGCCATCCGCCACCATATCACTCAGCCAAGTCAACGACATACTATCTCCTCTCTCCACGGCCATCGCATTGCCAAACCCTCGCATTCGCCTGCCAGTCCAGCCGAGTGCCAAAAACCAGCAACCGCAAGCAGTCACGGGACACCCACTTGACCCTTTTTGTTTTTTGATTTTTTTCACGAGTAAATTTTTTTTCACCGCTTCTTTTTTTTTTTTTTTTTTTTTTTTTTCTAGTATCCTTTAAAACTCAACTGGCCTGCTGTTTCTTTCTTCCTTTTCCTTTTATTCTGCGACTTTATTCCCTTGCACCCTTTCCTTCCCTTTGCTTGCGAGCCCACTACTTCTCCCTCACTATTCCCACCATGCTACGCTGTGCATCCAGATCGTCGTTTCTGGCCCAGCGCGCCGCTTTCGCTGCCGCCAGGACAGCCGCCAGAACTGCTGCTGCCCGACCAGCCTTTGCCATCTCCGCCCGCTACATCTCGAACTCCGCCGAGCGGAAAACGCCGACAGCAGGAACCGCAACCGCAACCGCCTCAAGACCGGCCCCTGCTCCGTCCTTCAATATCGAGCCAGCCCAACCCGAAACCATCAAAAACACCCCTGCCGCAATGGACGACTCGTTTATCGGCCTCACGGGTGGCCAGATCTTCCACGAAATGATGCTGAGACACAACGTAGAGACCATCTTTGGATACTCCGGCGGTGCCATTCTCCCTGTTTTCGACGGCATCTACAACTCCCCTCACTTTGAGTTCATCATGCCAAGACACGAGCAAGGTGCTGGCCACATGGCCGAAGGCTACGCCAGAGCCACCGGCAAGCCTGGTGTCGTTGTCGTCACCTCTGGTCCTGGCGCTACCAACGTCATCACTCCCATGCAGGACGCCCTTTCCGACGGTACTCCCATGGTTGTCTTCACTGGCCAGGTCGCCACTGGCTCTATTGGCACTGACGCTTTCCAGGAAGCCGACGTTGTCGGCATCTCCCGTTCTTGCACGAAATGGAACGTCATGGTCAAGAACCTGGCTGAGCTCCCTCGTCGCATTAACGAGGCCTTTGAAATCGCCACCTCCGGCCGCCCTGGCCCTGTCCTTGTCGATCTGCCCAAGGACGTCACCTCCGCTGTCCTGCGTGAGGCCATCCCCACCTCTCTGACCATTCCCTCGAGATCCCTTGAAACCCTGGCCGCAACTGCCGTCAGCGAGTTCCAGAACGAGTCCATCCAGCGTGCGGCTGACCTCATCAACAAGGCCAAGAAGCCCATCATTTACGCCGGTAACGGTGTCCTTGGCTCCCACGAGGGCCCCGTCTACCTCCGTGAGCTGGCCAACAAGGCCAACATTCCTGTCACAACTACTTTGCATGCCCTGGGTGCCTTTGACGAGACCGACCCCAAGGCCCTACACATGCTGGGTATGCATGGTACCGGTTACGCCAACACCGCCATGCAACAGGCTGACCTGATCATTGCCCTCGGTGCCAGATTCGACGAGCGCGTTACCGGCAACATTTCCAAGTTTGCTCCTGCTGCCCGTCTCGCCGCTCTGGAGAAACGCGGCGGTATCGTTCACTTTGAGATTCTCCCCAAGAACATCAACAAGGTCGTCGAGGCCACTGAGGCTGTCGAGGGTGACGTTGCCCAGAACCTTGGCAAGCTGCTGCCTCTTGTCAACGAGGTCAAGGAGCGCCCCGAATGGTTGGGTCAAATCAAGTCCTGGAAGGAGAAATTCCCCATGGAGTTTGAGCGCGATGTCCCTGGCTCCGGTGAGCCCGTCAAGCCCCAGACTGTCATCACCACTCTGTCCAAGCTGACTGAGAACATTAAAGAAAAGGTTATTCTGACCACTGGTGTTGGCCAGCACCAAATGTGGGCCGCCCAGTTTTTCAACTTCCGATACCCCAGAAGCATGATCACCTCCGGTGGTCTGGGAACCATGGGATACGGTCTGCCTGCCGCCATTGGCGCCAAGGTTGGTATGCCCGACTCTATTGTCATTGACATTGACGGTGATGCATCTTTCAACATGACTCTTGCCGAGCTTTCGTGCGCTGTGCAATACGGCATCAACGTCAAGGCCATTGTTCTGAACAACGAGGAGCAGGGTATGGTGACGCAATGGCAGTCTCTTTTCTACGACGACAGATACGCCCATACGCATCAAAAGAACCCTGATTTCATGAAGCTCGCCGATGCCATGGGTCTCAAGGGCATCAAGATCAACAACATTGAGGAGCTGGAAGGCGGTCTGCAGGAGATGCTTGACTACAACGACGGACCCGTTCTTGTGGAAGTCGTTGTTGACCAGAAGGTGCCTGTCCTGCCCATGATTGCCGCCGGTAAGGGTCTGGACGAGTTCCTCGTATATAACAAGGAGGTCGAGCTGGAAAGGAAAAAGCTGAGAAACGAGCGCATTGCGCGCATGAAGGCCGCCGAAGCTGCCGCCAAAAAATAAAAAAAAGTCTTGGAGAAGAAAGGCAAGAGAGAAAAAAAAGGAAAGAATTGCATGTAATTTAACAATTGATTTATTTTTGTATATACACTACTTGCGGAGGTCGTGAAAAGTTTTGCGAAAATGCTAGAAACCCGGCAAGTTCGCGAAACATGAAAATGCTGGAGTCGGTTATTTCGTATACACACCATTCATGAAAAATACAAGGTTTTTTTACGACCAATATTTCAAGGGGCGATAGCGCCAGGGCGATAGCGCCAGGTCTTATCGGCCGATTTTGCATGGTACGCCCGCATGCGTGGCCGGGCTTTGGGGCCCGGGGCGAAACCGCCAGGCCTAGGTCTCACGGCGGTTTTGGCGGTGGCCAGTGAGAATTTCAGCGCAAGAAAGTGCGTGGGCGATACCGCCAGGCGCGTGTGGTTGCGGGCCAGCGGCCGCGACGAGATCATCCTCCGGCATTTGACTTGACAGGCCCCGGGGAACTCTGCGCTGATAGCCGGGCAGCCCAAACCACGGTTGTGGGGGGATAAGGACGAAATACTCGTAGCCATTGGTGGTAATCTCCTGGCGCTTTGAATGGTTGAGCTTGCCCATGGCGGAGAATGTCCCCCACTCCCATCCGCACGCAACACGCAATCGCAGCTTTTCAGAGTTTGGCTGGGCGAAACCGCCAGGGTTCGTGATTTCAGCCTGGCGAAACCGCCCCGGGACCATTGATTGGAGCCTCAACGAGGCTGGCGAAACCGCCCGGGATTAAAGGCTGCACGCCATGGCGTCCACGACCAGGATAGCCGCCGCCCGGCCAACAAGACTCACTCCATCTCCAAGACCGTCAATGCTTCCAGAGGCTTCATTCTTTAGGAAAACAACGAAAGCCCAATTGGAGGCCCCCACGGGCTATGGGAGGTTTGAGCCAGGCCACGGAGCTCCGACTGCAAAGCTCCGGCCAGCGTCGTTTTTTCTTTGGCTGGTGTGTGCCAAAAGTTTTCGCGTCGAGATTACTGCGTTGGCTCTCCCTCCGACTAACGGCCGCGCCCTTGGGATTTTTGCCGCGGTTGGGCAAATTTCCCCCGCCATGGACAAACGCAACTAATCTCAGTATAAATACTTTCCAGACAAACCCCCATTTTTGTTTTCCTTTCATTTGATACTTGTATTTTCTATTTCATTTCAGCACATTACACACCATGTACTCTCTAAAGGCTGCCTCCCGCACCGTGAGCCGTGCGCGCCGGGTGCTCTCCTACCGCACCGTCTCCTACATCACCAACCACGCCAAGATCGAGTCTCCAGGCACCACCAAGGGATATGTCAACAACGAGTTTGTCGAAAGTAACGCCACCACTTGGATTGAGCTCCATGACCCTGCCACCAACAACGTCGTCTCCCGTGTGCCCCAGTCCACCCCCGAGGAATTGAAGGCTGCCGTGGACGCCGCCGCCGAGGCCTTCAAGACATTCAAGCACACCTCCATCTTGTCGAGACAGCAGATCGCCTTCAACTTTGTGAGGCTGATCAGAGAAAACTGGGACCGCCTCGCCGCCAGCATCACCCTCGAGCAGGGAAAGACCTTCCCGGACGCCCGTGGTGACGTTCTGCGTGGCCTTCAGGTCGCGGAGAGCGCCTGCGGCATCACGTCACAACTCACTGGTGAGTTTCTCGAGGTCTCCAAGGACATGGAGACCAAGATGTACCGCGAGCCCCTCGGCGTCGTTGCCGCAATTGCCCCATTCAACTTCCCGGCCATGATCCCCCTTTGGTCCATCCCCCTCTCTATCGTGACTGGCAACACGCTGGTTCTGAAGCCCAGTGAGCGTGACCCCGGTGCGGCTGTTATTCTGGCCGACCTGGCCCGCCAGGCCGGCGCACCCCCCGGTGTCGTCAACATTGTCCACGGAGCGGCACCCACCGTCGACTTCATCCTGGATGAACCCCGCATCAAGGCCATTTCGTTTGTCGGCTCCGACAAGGCCGGCAAGTACATTTACACGCGCGGCAGTGCCAACGGCAAGCGTGTGCAGGCCAACCTGGGAGCCAAGAACCACGCTGTTCTGCTTCCTGACGCCAACAAGAACTTTGCCCTCAACAGCATTGTGGGAGCTGCGTTTGGTGCGGCTGGCCAGCGATGCATGGCTCTGTCGGCCCTGGTCACTGTGGGCAGCGCCCGCGAATGGGTCGCCGAGATCGCCGAGCGCGCAAAGGCACTCAACGTTGGCGGCGGGTTCGTCGAGGGCGTTGATGTCGGCCCCGTGATCTCGCCCCAGAGCAAGGAGCGCATCATTGGCCTGATCGACGATGCCGAGGCCAACGGCGCCACCATTCTGCTGGACGGCCGCAAGTACGTCAACGAGGACTTCCCCAACGGCAACTTTGTGGGCCCCACCATCATCACCGGCGTCAAGCCGGGCATGCGTGCCTACGACGAAGAGATCTTCGGCCCCGTGCTCGTTGTTGTCGAGACCGAGACGCTGGACGAGGCCATTGACCTCATCAACAAGAACAAGTACGGCAACGGCAGTGCCATCTTCACCCAAAACGGGTCCACCTCGTACAAGTTCCAAAAGCAGATCGAGGCCGGCCAAGTCGGCATCAACGTGCCCATCCCCGTGCCCCTCCCCATGTTTAGCTTCACCGGCAACAAGGGCAGTTTCCTGGGCGACCTCAACTTTTACGGCAAGGCCGGGCTGATGTTCCTGACCCAGTACAAGACCGTCACGACGCATTGGAGAAGCGAGGACGCCCTCGCCACCAAGGCAAGTGTCAACATGCCGACCCAGAACTAAAAAAAAAAAAAAAAGAAAGAGCATGTATAAGAAATGAAAACATGTATGGATTCTATAATTTAATGAGAAAATGGTCTAGTCTTTGGAACCCCTTTGAAAAAGCTCAAATATAACTCTGCATCGAGATCAAATTGATCCATGGTGGATTACTGTTAAGTACTATTACAATTTCATCACAACTCATACTGGGACGTTACTGTTTGATTTTTTTGTATTCTCGTACTATATGGAGCTGAATTAAGAAGCACATGAAATATTTTCTTTGTCTGGGCGTACATGTTATAAATGTGGCACGTGACGTGCAGTGTATTTAGGTCGACCTCACTGCACGCCGCGATCATTGAGAAAACGGACGTCGAGCTTAGAGAATTTCAAAGCGATATTTTTTGGGCCATCAATATGTAACGATCCTTTGTAGAATGTTCCCAGATCTCGTCTCAGGCAGTATCAGTAATGGATTACGTAAGCAATCCCTAGTAAAGAAGAAGGGAGAAGGCCAGTGCTTAGCACCAGCCTTCTCCCAGAGAAAGGAATCACTTGCTACTCTGGTCGTACAACGTGCCTCAAGACTAACAACCGTGCGGGGCACAGTTAGG
>JAJMAG010000178.1:8287-28784 GCA_030564905.1 Geotrichum fermentans
TCTTCCTTAAGGGAAGAAGGCCTCTTTATATAACTTTAGTAATTCTTAGTGTTCAGCAGACTGTCGTCAGTCTAACGTTTCGTATTTGTAATTCATAATCGTAGAACGAGTCATCGTGTGTCACGATGACACATAACCATTTGTCATTGTGTCAGTGGCGTTAGCGTATCAGTAAGGTATTCCATATAATCCGTGTATGATCCTGATAAAGTTCCGTGATGCAAGTTCCGCGAGTTCCGGGATGTGTATCATAACGTGTAGCCTGATATGGGACGGGCCGAGCCCGATCTCTTACATGAATTTCAAAATATACTGTCATACAGATACTTTATTATCATAAAGGGAAAATATTGACATCCTAAAGCGCAAGTTAGAAAGCTAGGTAATTATTCAGCAGAAGTAAATTTTTACGTCAGAAATTAAAATAGTTTTATAGTTATATAAAATAAAAGACTTTTTCCAAAAAAAAGAAAAAGAAAACGATACTATTTACTGTTTAAAGTTAGTTTATATAGTTATTCCAGTAGTGCAATTTAAACAAGATATATGACCGCTACTTAGTTATTATTGCTCAGAAATTGAAATCTTAGTTTTCCACGAGTGCCACTAGTCGACTCTTTTTTTTAGGGTAGGCTTAGAGAAATTCTTTTCCTCTTAATTTTGACCCTTTAGTACGGAATATGCAGCTGTATAAACGACAATAGTAATGACAATGGCGTTATATGCAGTATACGCACGTGAAGCCAGTCTACTGCGGCAGCTAAGAAATAGTAAATATAGCTAGTTTCAAAACTACCTTCTTGATACACGAATTGATAGGAATAAAGGACATTTGTCAGGCGAGTAGTTCAAATTTTCAAATAGTCAAGTAACGGTAGTTCAAAGGACAAGTATTAAGAGGAAAAAAGATTTTATTTTCTAGTGCTACCCTCCTTTATTTGACGCAGCTTTTTTAGGAATAGCCATAATCGAAGGAAAAACTGAGAACCTTTCGAGGTATGGGTAAATTCAGTATGGTAAAAAGGCTTTAGCAACAAAGCGCGGTCTGCGAAATATCAAGAATAGTTACTGATAGCATGCTTCGCGTGGGCTATACTAACGCGGCAAAACCAAGCTGTAGTTGAGTGATGGATGCCGGAAGGAGTAGCTAAATGGATCGTGTAGTAAAGAGCAGTAATATAAAAGAAAGGACTAGACTAGTAGATAAACTTTGATGCGTATGTAACTACATAAGAAGTGACCATATATTGTCGTATGGATGCATTACAGTCATAATTTGCTCTATCATTTACTTGTAACAGCTAGTTTATTTGATTTCATTATAAATTACAAAGAGGCTGGAACATACTTTCGATCGTACTCGTGCAAAAAAAAAAAATAAAGAACTAAGCACAGCAGTACGAGAATCAACCGAGATGCTGTGGCTGACACATGAACTGAGTTAAAGTTACGGCTTACGTTGACTGCCAGAATCTCAGGTGTGAAACTCGATACTAGCTAGAAGCAGCAATTTTTATAAAATCTGAGTCGATGTTTATGGGTAAGTCAGTAGCAGGATTTTTTGCACTTGTTTCTAACTTCTAGCGTTGGGAAATAGTAGAGTACTATTTATTAATTCAAAAGAAAACTGACGGTCAATTCATGCTATGAAATAATAGAGAGAAAAAGATGTGTTAAAGCTAAATTAATTAACAAGAGAAAAGAAAAAAAAAACTGGTAAAAAAGCACAAATTAAAATTCATAAATCATAGACAAGAAATCAACAATAAATAAGCGGTGCGCAAAGGGCGGCGTTAAGCAAGTATTGCCACAATCGATAGAATAATGCCTATAAAGATAGTGGTGTAGCATTCCAGGATAATCAAGATCAGGGTTGACACTGCAAGTAGTGCAATGAGCCACATTACTGGCTTGTAGGTGAGAAGGTTGATTGAGAAAAATTTCGGAGTGCGTAACTCTTGAAGCTCAGTCAGACTCCACGCTGGCCGTTTGATATTGTGTCGCCGATTTTGTGGTGGCGATATTTCTATCCTGAGAATTTGGTATGAATTACCATGCTTCGGGATGTCAATTTGCGAAACGAAAATATTAGAGAGATTCGAGATCAAATTGAAGTCTGTAAGAGTAAAGGTAAAAGGAATCAAGATATTCAGGTAATAAAATCTTGTTGCACGGCAAAAGTGATTGAAAGCATGTATTCCGACGAACATCGAAAAACGGAAGGTAGCGCTATCGGGTGTTTCAATCATGGGCCCACAATCTCATTAACGTACGATAACCCCTGTCGACATACATGTCGGCCAAAAACGCAGTGCTCGGATCATTTCAAAATTTTCCACGCTATACAGACGCAAGCTGGCCCGGAGACAAGTATAATGAACGTGGGTGCTTTGGTACAGAAATTTTTACTTTATTTTGGTTTAAATTATTTGGTATAGTACGCTAAACAAATTTGTAAAATGAAAGCCAAATTTCTGTGTGCCCTGCCTGTATTCGGATAAACTCTGAACGCTGAATGTTTATTTCTATTTCCCCAAGAGTCAATGTCACGTGATACACTATCACGTGTACTCTTGCTCTCATTCTCGTCGTGGCTGGCCGCTGATTGTCTGGGCGCTCCTAATCCGAGGTTCACTAGTTCATTTTCTCTCTTATTCATAAGTCTCTAGAACTTTCATCCAGCTATACAGATAAGATGGCAACACGACTCATTCTTAAACCGGCACTGGCCCAGGATCTTCGGATCGCTGGCGTTATTTTTGATATGGACGGAACTCTGTGCAAGCCTCAGGTACGCGATGTTTTTGGCTTACTGGCTTTCGGTTTAGTATTCAAATCATGTGCTAACAGAACTGTAGACGTGGATGTTTAGTGAGTGCTAGCCGGAATGATTTTGAATGCTACCAAAAGTTTTTTGGGCTGGATCGCTAGTAGCTTGAACGACTCCTACTGACCAAGTCAAGAACAAATGAGAGATGCTTTAGGAATTGACAAATCGGTTGATATTTTGGATTACGTCCATTCGCTCCCCGATAAAGAGCAAGAGGAAGCTCAGGAAAGGCTGAGAGTGATTGAAAGAGCGGCCATGCTCGACATGGAAGCCCAACCCGGTGCGTATAGTTATATCCAGCTTCTCCTGAGATAATAATTGTGGGAGATTCAATCTAACAAGTTAGGTCTGACGAAACTCATGGATGTACGTTTAACTTTCGATAATAACTCTAATCTGAGAGTCTAACATGTTTAGTTCATCGATTCGCAGAATATTCCCAAAGCGATTCTAACCCGCAACTTTCCTGTACGTTTTAACTTCTTTCTCTCTCCTATTGATCTAGGTTGTATTCGGCATCACTGATATCGCTAACTTAAAATATTATCCAGGTCCCCGTTGAGCATCTTCTGACCAACTTCCTTTCAAATCATCATTTCGGTCCAGTCATCACGCGTGAGTTTAAGCCTCCAAAGCCTTCGCCTGCAGGGCTTCTACATATTACGAAAACATGGAACGTGGAGCCTGAAAACGTCATCATGGTTGGTGATAGCATTGATGACATGTGTGCGGGGTACAGGGCTGGCGCAGGCACGATTTTGGTAAAGTCTGACGTGAACGACCATATTGAAGATGTCAAAGAAACCGACGCAGTTGTGAATCAGTATGTATATTCCTACAAATCAAAACAAAAACCAAATCAAGGGTCAAAGGCTCTCTAACACCATCTAGGTTGGATGAAATCATTGAGCTTCTTAAGAATGGATTCAAGGTCAAGCCGAAACAAAAAGACCCCCTCAATTAGAACATATTTGCTAAACGTAGAAATCTAAATACATTTTTTTTTATCTTACAATATAATCTCCTGTGACAGTGATGTACCGGACTCCCTTGAACGGTTTCACGCCTTCACCGCTTCCACGTGCGTTATTGATTTTAAGAGACTGCACTTTGATCCCACTGGGTACCTGTCCTATCGACTTGTAACTGATTGCAAGATGTGTTGGGAAAACAGCTGTTGTCGGTTTCTTCGCAGGTACTGCAGTAACTGCTGGAGTGCTGGTAGAAGACGAGTCGTCAGAAATGATAACCTCCTTCTTGGACTTGGCCTTCTTCTTCTTCTTTTTTGGCTTAACAATAGGCTCGCCCGACTCATCAGATTCAGCAGGAACGGCAGTAGTAACAGGCTGCGACTTGGACTTGCCTTTATTCTTTTTGTGAATTACTTCGACTGGTTCTGGTGTTGTTTCCTCCACATCGCTTAATTCTTCATCTGTTTCTTGCTTAAGAAGTACGCCGCGCAGCGTTGCATTCCAACCCAACGGCGTCTTACCTGGGAATCTCCATTCGCCCTCTGATCCATCTGGAGAGTTAAAGTCACCCGTTGTGACACGTAAAGTTTTCATTGCACGCACTTTGCTACCGTCGTTCACAATTTTGATGCTTAAGTTTTCAATCGCCTTTGAGTCGCGCGACATTGTCGTCCAAACTCGGACCTCAAATTCGTTCTTGTCTGTTCCCAAACCAGTGCTCAAATCTGCATGGACCAAGCCAACATCCACATTTTCGATTTCGTAGCTGCCAAGCAGGAACTTGCCGTCCGGGGGAATAAATGAATACGTGTTCTTTGCTGTTGAACTTGCCTTCGAGTTGAGCCAACTGTCAAACCGCACACAAGGATGAAATGTAGGGTACTCTAGCTTATACTTTCCCGGATTCAGAGCCAGAGTGATATCTGGTACTCCACTCAGGTGCGAGTTGATGAAAATGCGTCCATCAACCCTCGCAATCAACGGTTTAGACTTTTGTGAGGAAGCAGCGGGGACGGATGTATAAAATGCACTTGAGCTGCTTGGAACTGCAGATCTCGTCAGTCGTCTCGTTGGCGGGATGATGATATTCAGTGTTTCCACGATATCCACAAAGAGTTCGTTGCTAGTGTACCTTACGTTGGACCGGCGCCAAGGGGCCTCATTATTGCCATTGATTTTTGCTCCTTGTCCTGTCCCTTGCCAACCTGGAGTTGTACTCAAGAACTTTGCAATAGTTCCTGTAGGCTGAACGTACTCATGGATCATATCGGTCTCAGTTATGAGCGGCGCACCTCCATCTAGCATCTCACTCAGGATCTGCACTACGACATCAAATGCAAGCTCTATTTTTGTCGGAATTATCGGGGTAGTCAGGAATGATTCCAGAGCATCTATAAAACGAGCGATGAACTCAAAGGGAACCATAGCTGGAGTTGTTGAACCGCAAGGCAGTAAAAAGATGATGTTGCCATGTTTCTGATGAAACAGTAGTCTCGATGACGAAACCTCGATAATTGGAGGCTGAATTGAGCCAGATGATATATTCGAAGTAGTTTCTTTGGAAGGGCTCAAAACACTTCCGTCCTCAGGGCTAATCACATAAGGAATCAAATTCTGGATGCATGGAGGGGACGCGCTGACCGGGTAGTCCAGCACTACTTTGCTATTCCGATGTTAGAATTAATTCCGATGAAGCTAATAACAAACATACCCGTTTATGTCTATAATATACACGGCCTCTATCGATGTCATGATGAAGCCCGTCGTCGTGGCTAAAGTTCAACTGACGAGAGACATTTTAACAAACTGTGGTTAGGGTAAATACGCGCCATACGCTGTCGCAGAATATGGAGTCAAGCACAGTGATTTTCAATGATAAAACTTCACAATTAACTAACAAGAGGAATAAGAATAATAAAGAACTAGAAATCTATACAACAAACAAATATATATACTAAACGTACTTTTAGAGACCACTGATAGGCGTAAACACATCAAATGATCCAGTACCAGTTTTGGACGTCTTGCCCACCACGATTCTTGCACTTGGGTTGTCCAAGGTATCAGTGTCAGCATCCATAACTGCCTTGGTCAAAAACTGGCAGGTCGTCTCGAAGGACATCTTCATGAATGGGGAAGTGCCAGAGTCAACACCCTGTCTGTTGAACGGTAAGTAGGTACCTTCGCGCGTCATCATATCGGCAATGAGATCCAAATGTCTAGTATTGACGGAAATAGCGTACGTCTTGAAAACGTTGTTGATTTCGCGCACAATAGTATTACGCGCAGCCTCGACACCATACGTGCGCAAAACGCTTACAACGTCGTTTGCAGTAATAGTGTTGACATCAATAAAAGCGTCTTCCTCCCACATGGCATGGAAGTTGACTCCCTCAGTAACCAAAACTCGGTTGCCGTCATGCTGCTCAGGGGGAGGATGCAAGCATCTACCAATGCTAGGAATCTGTCTCACAACCACCTTGCGGCAAAGATCCTCGATGAGGTTCACCATGAGAATTTTCTTGATTGAGGAAGGGTATTCAAGACGGAACTCACAGTATTCTCCATCAACATCGTCAAAGTCAAACTTGGAACAGTTCTTGTGCTTGGTGAAAATGGCCTCCTCTCTGGCCTTAGCATCAGAAGAACGAGCACCGTTCGAGGAAGTATTATCATCGTCACTATCAGAATCAGAATCAGACTCTTCACCAGACTCGTCAGAATCGCTGTCTTCTTCATCAGAAGTGCGTTGGGCTTTCTCCATAACATCAAGCTCATCATCATCAGGAGCATCGTAAGAAACAGATTGTTTAGTGGCAGATCTGATCTTATCATCATCAGCATCACCATCCTCTCCATCAGAGTAGTCCTCCCTAGCTCTGCTGACTCGGTTCTCGTCGCGAATAGGCGTGGCCTTTCCAATGACCTCAGTAGCAGTATTATTCTTTTTGATCTCCTTCTTAATTGTAGAAGTGAGGAGGTCGATGAAATTTCCAGTCATGCAGTGTTCGAGTTGTGACTGGGAAATATCATACTCGGACTCGTACTCTTCTCGAGTGTAAAACTTAACACGAATAGTATAGGATCTGGTGGCAATACCATCAACACCTTGGCCAACGTTCTCAGTAACAGTGACTTTATCGACAATCTCTGACAAAACAATCTTGGCAACAGACTTGCAGAAAATGTCAGCCTGCTCATCTGTAATATCACTGAGAATAGGAAGTGTCATCTGAGGAGTCTTGATGTTGGCAGACGCCGTCATGATAATTTCTCTCATACGTGGAATACCCAGTGTGACATTGGCGGCACCGTGACCAGCGAAATGGAATGTATTCAGTGTCATCTGCGTTGAAGGCTCACCGATAGACTCGGAAGCAATGATACCCACAGCCTCACCAGGGTCAACAATGGACTGCATATACTTGAGTTGCATGAGAGCACGGAACGTCTTTTCTTGCACACCAGGCAGGCCAGCCTTTGCATCTTTCTTGGAAATGAACAATTGAGGGTTCTTGGAAATAAAATCTTCAAGCTGCTGATCAAAGACCTCAGATACACTACCAATGTACTTACCAGGGTTGTAAGTGGAAACCACGGGATCATACTTTGCGGACTGGATATAGTGTGGCTCATCAGCATGCTTCTTATTGTGTTTCTTGACCTTCTTGGAGTAAGAAATAGCTGCCTCGATGTCCAGATTAACGGCCTTCTCACCAGGCTGGTGCTTTTGTAGAAGAGACTCAAAGTTCTCAGCACAGAACTGGAACTTAGTCAAATGGGACTCTTTAATAACATCAACAGCGTCACCACCGTACATAAACTGAATCAGAGTGCCATCAGAGTCACGTACTGAGTTGTCGTAAGTGACCTGGACACCTTCAAGCTGCTTAATCAAACATCTCTGCAAGTAACCAGATCTAGACGTCTTAACAGCAGTATCAATCAAACCTTCTCTACCAGCCATACAGTTACCGACAACCAAAGGACGCGAAGCATAGGTAACAACCTTCTTCTCGTTGATGCGAGCACGACGAGTAACAATGAGACCATGAGGGGGTACGGTAACACACCAGACATCACCTTGGTAGGTAGTTTCCTCCTCGACATCATCGCGTTTCATAGTGGGAGCTGCGACACGGGGAATGTCAGTGTAGCACACTGCCCAGCTCTCGGAAGATTTGCCTGATGCATTCACTCCAGCGTGTTGCTGGAGAGTAAAGTAAGCTGAAAAGCCTGCGTGCATGAGCGCAACGATCAGTTGATCACGGAACAAAGTAGAAGAGGTGTAGATGCAATCGCCGCTACTGCGAGTTTGCTCAGACACAGTCACCTTGTCGGATACGTCGATCGCCTCGTCTTCGAAGTCTGAAAGCTGTTCTTTGACGTCCTTCAGATCCTCATCCTCGTTCTTGACCTGGATAGCTGCGCAGGGCGATACGCTTCCATCAGCATAGCGGAGACCTTCAATTACAGCACGGAGCTGAACCTTACCAAGGCGCATAGCCCAGGGCCAGAACCATTTAGCAGAATTCAGCGACATATCACAGGTGCCGTACTCAGAAAAGAACGCTTCCACCCATGAAGGCTTGACGATTTGGAGCATCATGCGGTCGTGCTCGTATTCGCGGTAGTCAACATCCTCCTCGAGAGAAAGAGCTGCCATAAGCTCACGTAAGTACACCCAGTCGTGCTGCTTGCGAGGATGGCAAATAATGGCAGGCGTGTTTCCACCAACCATGGTTCCATTCTCAAGCCAGTAACCATAGAAGCGGAGGAAAGCGAGTTGCTGCGTCTCAGTGATCAGTCCGAGGCGGTCAAACATAGCAGTAGCGTTGGCGTTGGCATCAGCAGTAGCAGCGCCTGTGAGACCGTTCTTCGCAAAACCCCACATTTTGAAGCGGGACTCGGACGGAGTGGAAGGCTTGAGGAATTCGCCAGCCTTCATCTTGGAAGGAGGGATAACCTTGCCATTAGCCTGGAGCGGAGATCCACCATCGATAAACTGTGTGAAGAGGTCATGATCGCTAGTCACAAGGAGTGAAACACGGTTGCTCTCGCAGCCTTGGTCACCCGTGCTGTCAGAGTACTGGCCGTACTCGTCCGACTTACCATTCCAGCGACCACGCTCCGCAGAATAGGTAACGGAAACCATGGACTCCTTTCTGGGGTCGTGGGGACGGCGAACAAAGTGAGTAGCGGGCTGGTATGAGAAGGCCTCAGCTTCGGGATCGTAAGAAGCAAAAGTCAGAGCCTCACCGTTGGTAACGAGAGCCTCAATCTCCTTGCCAAACAAAAAGCCACGATCGGTAAGAACCTGGTGATCAGTGGCAAAGCAATGGAAATAGTACTCTTGTGGCTTGATACCAGAAAAGAAGCGACCAGAAATGTAACCACCAGCGCGTGCTTGAGTATCAAAAGGCTTAAACGAAGGAAGAGTTTTACCGGAAACCATAACGGGGACACGACGGCCCTCTAGGGCCTGCTGGCCAAGCAGACACATAATCTGAGAAACGTTTACATTAGAACCCTTAGCACCAGAAAGGGCCATAGATTGCATAGCATTGACAGGGAAACGCTTTTCAGTACCGTCGGGGATACACTTGGATACCACAGATGAGGCAACAACATTGACCTTCGACTGCGTGATGGCATCAAGAATAGCAAGTTTGTCATCATCACGGAGAATTTCCTCAAGACGTCTTCTAAATTCGGGATCTGTTTCAGAAACACTTGGGTCAAGATTAGTGACCTCGGCAGCTGCCTTGCGACCAACATCAGCAGCAGTTTCCAAAATGTCTCGTCGCCACTGATCACCCTCAGCAGTAAGATGCAAATCGTCCATACCACAAGTGAGACCGATAGAAGTCACGTAGCGAGTAAAGAGACGCCCCAACACAGAGAGCAAAGAGCCAGCACTGTGGGCGCCGTAAATTTCATGGACAGAGTGGACCAAACCGTAGTCAGCAGAACCATATTGCGATTTATCGAGAATGCCACAAACAAGTTCACCGTTTCTGAAAATGACTTCGTTCTCTGTAGAGCCAACACCCCAGTACTCATTCTTGATCTTATTCTTAGACTTCAAGTTAAGACCCATGCGATCGAGGGGTTTGATATTAAGCAAAGCAGTAGTGATAACCTGCTTACCTGTCCACATAGGCCTAGGCTTCATGATAGCAGGAGGAACTGTAAGAATTCTGCCAGATGTGGTATGGCCATCTTCAGGTCTCAGGCAGCCGTAAACAAGTTGTTGGTACTTCTCACGAGTAAAGAAAGTATCTTTGCTGGTAAGCAAAACACCAGCAGAGATATGATCTTGAATAAGACCACGAAGGGGTTTACCGGAAGTAGGAGTGAGGTACTGCGAGTCGGTGTTCGCAATCATAAGAGCCTCAGCTCTAGCGTTTTCGTTTTGTGGGAAATGCATATTCATCTCATCACCGTCGAAATCGGCATTGTAGGCACCAGTGTTAGCATAATGCAATCTAAGTGTCTTTTCGCCAGGGAGAACGCGGACTTTGTGGCCCATCATAGAAGCCTTATGCAGAGTTGGTTGACGGTTCATGAGCACAACGTCATGGTTTCGGATATGGCGGAATACCTTTTTGTTGACTACTCCATTGACCGTAGAGGGAGTAAGTAGTTGGTTAGCCAAAGCGGTTCTTTGTTCAAGAGACATTCCCTCAAGGTTAATCATTGAGCCATCTTCGTTCTTGATTGAAACAGCACCAGGCCAAACAGTAGGACCATTAATGACAGCTTGGCGCATCTCGTGAAAGTTAAACGACGTGACAGGCTCAGGGTACGTAAGGCCAACAGCAAAAACGGGAGGAATACCAATCTCATTGGTTTCAATATTAGGATCGGGCGAAATGACAGAGCGGGCAGCATAGTTAACACGCTTACCCATCATATTCTTTCTGAAAAGACCTTCCTTCTTTTCCAAAGCCTGCTTGATACCAGGTAGAGGTGTACTGCCGGCCGTACTAGGGGCCTTGGACGAGTCAAGGTAATAGTTGACATCATGCTGGATAGTCACAAGAGCATTCATGAGATGAGTAAAAACATTCTTTCGCTCTTCGCCCTCAATTCCTTCTTTTTTGAACTCGTTCATACGGAGATTGAGATCTCTAACTCTATGAGCGGTAGTAAGAATGGCGGCCAAAAGGTCGTTCTGGGGGTTGGTATGGATCTGGTCGCCAAGTTGCGAAGGCATTCTGAATCTGGTAGGGGGCACCACCAGATTCTCAATGAAAAACATATCAGCGGAGACGGGTTCGGTCGTGTTTGGGCGCTTGTGGAAAAGAAGAGTGCACATATCCCTTTCTTGCACAAAAAGAGAGCGAATCAAATTCAGCACCTCAACTGAAAGCACGTATCTAGAGCTTTGTCTACCTTCATTAACAACTTCAGCTGGAAGTCTAATTTGAGTTTCTTCGGAAGGAGGTGCTTTTTGCTTAATCTCGCCATCTTGAATTACGACTCTTTTTCGCTTAAGTGAACGTAAACTATTATGTCGCTGATCCTTTACCGACAAGGGCTGCTCGAAAATTTTGGCGAATCCGTCTTTTCTGTACTTGGGTGAAATCATTTTACAATTGTCGCAGCTTCGGAGGTTACGGACAACCAAGTAAAAGTTATGGAGAAGAGCCTTGCGCTCCTCACCAAGAGAGGCAGTTTGGACACCCTCTTGAGACGATTTACCTTCAGAAATTGCCTTGGCGATAGCGCGATTGACGTATTCGTCTCGGCGAGCACGCAGAGCCTGAACATCGGATGCCTTGTCAGAGTCGCTCTTCTTCTTAGCAAGATCGACCTCCATAGCGTCAAAGGCATCTTCCTTGCTATCAACTTCGTCGCCTAATTGAAAGCTGTCGATGTGCTGAGCTTCCATAGTAAGGCCATATTGAAGAAGCTTGAGTTTGCACGCATAACGGTGCACTTCCGTAGACTTCATTTTGAATTGATGGCAGTAGACGCAAGTAGATCTAAGAAAAAGATATAGCTGAGGAAAGAAAAGAGGGTTGTATACAGGGACAGGAAGCTCAACATGGCCCATGTGGCCAGGGCAGAAGCGGTCATCCAAACCACATGTAGAACACCTATATAGAGGTTAGAAATGAAAGATTTTGATACAGACTAGACTTACAGGTGACGGAGAAAAGCACCAAGTGCAAGATCGTAGAGGCCGCCCTTGACTGGTTGATCTAAGCTGTCAAAAACTTGTGGTGATGTGATTTGCTTTACGGAAAGCTTTTTGATATCCTTGGGTTTGAGAAACCCAAAATCAACAGAGGTGATCTCTGAACCTACAGGATAAGAAATATCCATTGTTGCAGTAGGGTTTTGGATCGTTCACGGAGATAATTCAATATCGGAATACCTTGAAGGTCCTATTGTCCTGTTTGCAAAAGAGGTGAAGCAGGTAAATTCGAGTTTGTCAACGGTTTGGTTAAAATTTTCCAATGCTCCCAAGAAGAGGGCGATGAAAAAAAAAAATTTGTGTTGGGCAAGGGCTTTTGCCGAAACGGTCGAGACACTGAAAAGCTGAAATTTGGGCTGAAAGTCCTGCATGTTTGAGGTTTGAAGGAATCAGAGAGAAGGCCGACTACCAGGGTATAACCCACAAGGAAGGAAGTGAATCGTGGGGGGACTTGGAAGAAGGCCCTGCGAGGCACCGCTCTGTAGTTGCCACCCAAGACGTAAAGCCTCTTGGTAAAACAGCCAAGAGTTACAGATGCCATATCGTTTGCGTACATTAGTAGTTGCACGAGTTTTACGAAGGTCCAGTGTATGGAGGGAATGCCAGTCTTGTAATTATGTCTCGTGTATTGAGTTCATGGTTTTTGAATAAAGCTTGACATGTCTCGGATTACCTTTATATTACACATGGTGCCTGAAAAGCTTGCCATGCACTGGTGACCCGCTTGCCGCCGGCGCCCGCGTTTCAGTTAAGACTTCGGGCACCGAGTTGTGTGGCCTCGCGGTATCAACAGTATGATCGGTGGTTTTCTGTAGAAGAGTGTGCTGGACAACGCCGTATAATGCCATTCTGTTCGTTTGCGGAATGTGGGGTTACCACTACACGCCAGTCCACTTTTTTCACGTTCAGAACGGCCCCTCCCACACAAACTTTTCTCGCCTAAAAAAAATGTCACTGGAAAGTATAAATCGCGATTGATTGCCACGCCCTTCTTTTCCAAGTTATTAAATCGCCATCACGGGTATCACTGTCAGTTTGTACTCGTCACCTGCATACACCTCCGGGCCTAAGTTAATTCAAGCCTTGGCACGACTGAGACAATATACCGCGAGTTCGCAAATATCAGCCCTCTCACATTCATTTCTAACTCCGTGAAACACCAAGAATCAGGGTTACGTACTGGATCCTTTTTTTAATTACAAAACCTCTGATACTCGGTCTAACCGAATTGACTGCTCCCCTCTACAAAGCGTCCAGTCTGCAATTCTTGTATAAAATACCTTATTTCTCCTGCTGATTCGACATTACACAAACAATGTCCAGCCAAAACACACCCTCAACCTTGACTGAACACGACGACAGCCTCCTTGAAGAAAAGATACAACCGGAAACCCCCGATCCTTCAAATCCTGCATACGTCGCTACTGGTACTGGCTTTTTACTCGGGCTTTGGAAACCAGGTCAAGTCCTTTCGTCGGATGTCCCACGATCGCTTCGGCAAAAGGTTGCCCTAGCTTCCAAAGACTATGGATCCCTTATAGTTCTCACTCTTGCTACTGCTGTAGCTCGTCTATGGGATATTTCCAATCCCCCAAAAGTTATCCACGAAGAATATATCATTGGCCGGCGGATCAACCACTATATTACAGGCCGTTTTTTCTACGATTCCCAACCTCCATTCGTGGACCTGATTTATACCTATTTTGCTTCGCTTTTCAAATATCCCGGGCAGTTTGACTTTGATCGTTACGACACATATATTGGCCATGCTTTTCCATACATGCAACTCCGTGCCATTACGGCTTTGACGGGAGTCGCCTTGGTAATCCTCACTTTTCTAACTCTTAAACTGACCGGTATGACCCGCCGGGGTGCCACAATGGGCTCTATCTTTGTGGCATTCGAGTGTTCGTACGCTCTGGAGCAGCGCTTCATTTTTCACCAGCCGCTAGTCTTACTCGCTCTTGGCGTTACAGTGTACCTTTGGAAATTATTAGAACTCCAGCAGCCCTTGAGTTTCAAATGGAACTTGGTTGCTGTTGCACTCGGCTTGTCCTTGGGTGTCATGGTTAGTAGCAGAAATGATGGATGGCTTACTGTCGGGTGGATTTTTATTGCTTCTGCTTATCAATTGTTTTGGGGATTCGGCAATATTTATGATAAATTTCCTATTTCACGGTTTGTCTTCAGTTCTGGCCTAAGGGCCATCTATTTCTATTTTGTTCCGCTGCTTTTCTCTGCAATTGCTATTGCAGTTCATATCCAAATGCTTCCTGGAACTGGCGAGGGAACTCCCTTTGTGTCTGGGCCGTTTCAAGCGTCCTTCATAAACAGCCCGAATACTCAAGTGGTTTCTCCTATTGGCATTGGTTCCATGGTTTCAATTAGGCACTTGAAAACAAACGTCTACCTGCATTCTCACGACGCATATTTCGATGGAGGATCGCGCCAACAGCATGTGACAGGATACGGACACCGGGATCTTAACAATATCTGGATGGTTGAGAATATTTCAGTTACTGACGAGAACATTCATACCGCCCCGTTTAGCGTGTTGACCGATGGTGCATTAGTTCGATTCAGACACTTTCAGACCCTTCGTCGCCTCCATTCTCATCACCATAAAGCCCCTATTAGTGACAATGACTATCAATTTGAGGTCTCCGCATACGGTGCTGATGGGTTTATGGGCGATCTAAATGATGTCTGGCAGGTGGAAATTGTTCAAGAAGAGTCGGTCCCGGATATTGCCAAGACGGAATGGCGCGCGATCAACTCAATTGTCAGATTCAAGCATCCATTGCGAATGTGCTATCTCTTTTCTCATCGCGTCAAGCTACCTGCATCTGCATTTTACCAGCAGGAAATCACATGCGCACGTAATGGCGTTAAAGATGCTTCCCTGTGGTTTGTCGAAACCAACTACCATCCTATGCACCCAGAAGACGCAGATAAGGTTAATTATCGTCAGGCTTCTCTCATGGAGAAAGTTGATGAATACTCGGATTTAATTGAAGCAACAGACAAGTCTTTAGAGAAGGAAAAAGCGAGTGAATACAGCCGACCTGGTTACATGTTGCCGTTCATGGACCATGGCCTTGTAATTTTCCGCGATCATCATAGACAAGTACTGATGGTTGGAAACTTCGTTGTATGGTACGGAACAATCTTCGGCATTGCCACATACATTCTCTTTAAAATCTTTACATTTCTTTCCCTGCAGCGGGGCTGGATTAGGTTTGACAATTTTGAAGGCATTCGGGAGATGGATCATCATGTTGGAGGGTTCTTGCTATTATGGGCATGTCACTTCTTTCCCCTAATCTTCAAAGGTAATACAGATATGAGAAGTTATCTACCTGCATTATACTGCTCGATTTTGGCATCATCAAGATGGTTGGAATATTTCAGCGCCTTGGTCCTCCGCAAGGCTGCCTTAATTAATCTGTTTTATGGATTGGTTATAGCGGGCACAATTTCGACGTTCATATTTTATTCGCCATTTGTTTATGGATCCAAAATGACGCAAAGCCAGTGCGAGCAGCTCCAGCTTGGCGGCCTGTGGGAATTTAGCTGTAAAGCATACCTTGCAACTGACGCCGAGTACTACGAGTACGATCGGGCACACCAAGTAGCGTATGAATATCAAGCACCACCTGCAGAAGAGCTGGTTCAGGCAACGCTCGTCACCACTCTGGAGAAGTCAAATCCTACTGCTTTTGCGTTACGCTCAGACTCGCCTATCGTCATGGACAGTAATAGTCCTGAGATTAAGCGATTCGTCAAGAAGTACGAGAAGCTGGGCAGGGCAAAACAAAACTACGCTGACCTCGTCGATGACGAAGGAAATGTTGTGTCGCTTGACGCACCAACTGCCACCACAAGTGGGGAAATTGAGGACGACGACGATGAAGACATTGACACTGCAATTGAAGAGAGCCTACTCTCACAATGGGCGCGAATCACGCCTGGACCAACTGTGTCTGTCAAACCTGATGTAGCCAAAAGCGCAAAGGAACAGCTGGAGGAACATAGTCAGAGTCTCGAGAAAAGGTTACAGGAAGAAGAAAAGGCTAAGGAAAACACTGCACAGGCTGAAGAATCTATCTTTTCTCTTTCCTCAACGTCTACGGATGTGCTTACCGTATAAAAAAATGTATCCAGATATTGCAGTATAGTTGATTTGAAATAATTTACCATGTCAACCAAGCATGAGCATAGATAAAAACGGGAGTCAGGAGAAACAGAACTTTCAATTTATACACGTCAGAGCCATAACAAAGTTTTTATATATTATATTTTGTTGTTTGTCGTAGGAAGTAGAACACACTTAAGCCTTGGCCTCAGCACGCTGGGCGATAAGAGCCTTGACGGTTCCGTGAAGGGCGTGCTTGTGGTTTCTCTTGAACTTGGGGTCAACACCCTTGAGAGATGGGTACTTGAAGGTCTTGGGCTTCTTGATACCGTTGCGGTGAGCCTTCTTGATCTGGTTGTGGTTTGTGTGGTTCTTGGACTTGGACATTTCTGGCACGGGGTTAGCAAAGAGGTGTCTTACGAAAAGAAGAAGATGGTCGTGATGATGATTATGGAGCATCACGAGAGAACAAGAGCTACTCACTGAATGGGTTGTGTGTATAGACGTCGAGCTACTGGTCAAGAGGTGTCGATGTTTTTGCGAGCGCAAAATTTGTTTTTTGTTGAACGCTGACGATGGTGCAAATTTCCAGGGCAAGGGCATCCTTGCCTGTGCATTTTCCCAATAAGGGGGGTATCGTTTCTTCATACTTTGTGTCTTTTCTGATATATTGCCTTATTGGGAAATTAACAGTCACTCGAAAAATTTCCACAAACCTCACAACTCTCCCAAGCGCGAGGCCCACTCACAAACGAAAAATCATATCAAATTATTTCGCTTTTGGGCCTCTTTTTTTTTCCCTCTCTTCCTTTTTTTGATTCCGTGCCTGAACATATCGCCAACCACGACAGAAAGAACCAGACGACAAAATGCCCGTTGCTAAAGGAAAGAAGCCCGCTCCCGCCCCCCTCTCCAAGGGTCAGGCCAAGCCCACCTCGAACAAGAACCCTCTTATCGAGAAGCGTCCCCGTAACTTCGGCATCGGCCAGGCCATCCAGCCCAAGAGAAACCTGTCTCGTTTCGTCAAGTGGCCCGCTTACGTTCGTCTGCAAAGACAGAAGAAGGTCCTCAACCTCCGTCTTAAGGTTCCTCCTTCCCTCACCCAGTTCCAGAACACCCTGGACAAGAACACTGCTGCTCAGGCCTTCAAGCTCCTGAACAACTACCGCCCCGAGACCCCTGCCCAGAAGAAGGAGCGTCTCACCAAGGAGGCTGCTGCCATCGCTGAGGGCAAGAAGAAGGAGGAGGTCTCCGAGAAGCCCTACGTTGTCAAGTACGGTCTCAACCATGTTGTCTCCCTCATTGAGAACAAGAAGCCCCAGCTCGTCCTCATTGCCAACGACGTTGACCCCATTGAGCTCGTTGTCTTCATCCCCGCTCTCTGCCGCAAGCTCGGAATCCCTTACGCCATTGTCAAGGGTAAGGCTCGTCTTGGAACCTTGGTTCACAAGAAGACCGCTGCCGTCGTTGCCCTGACTGACGTCAAGGCTGCTGACAAGGCTGCCCTCTCCAACCTCGTCTCTACCATTGAGGCCAACTATGGCGAGAAGAACGAGGAGTCCCGCAGAAAGTGGGGTGGTGGTATCCTCGGTGCCAAGTCCCAGGCTAAGGTTGACAAGAAGGCCCGTGCCTACGCCAACACTCTCCGTGTTTAAGTTGTATACTGATGCTTGTAGTATGTATAATTTATTAGTTGCAATGTTAAAAAGTTCATGTACATTTTCTGCTCTGAGTGTTTGCACCAACAGTGCCATTTCCTATATGCGTTCACGATATTGGTATTCAAGTTGTAGTTCATCTTGTACTGTGTTTGTATAAAAAAAGGGTCTACGGAACGTGCGCACTAGTAGAAAATTTTCACGCTCTTCGCTGGGTTCGGGTAACTCGAGGTCCCTGTCGAAAAGCGACAAATAAAGGCCAGATACAGTAGAAAAACACTAGTACTAGCACTGAGTGTTAAGGCCGCGGGCTCTGTCTTCATTTACGTCCAATAATAATTGGTTATTTGTAATATTGCCATAGTGGTGTGGGGAATTTGCCAACTTTTGTGCGTGGTAAACGCCAACTCCACATAATGGCGACGCACGCGTCATGAGAGCAGATTCATAATGTTGATGGACTAGTCGGATCGAACTCATCCAGAAACAGAACGCGCGCTAGTTACTATAATAATAATGGAAAAAATGAAACAGAGCGGGGGAGGTGATGGAAACGTGCAAAGGTTGCTTCCTTGTCAAGATACTCCTCAATTAGAGCCTGCTTATTTATAATTGAACAGTCCCTGCTGGACATGACTTTTCAGATTCAAGCAAACCACCTTTCTTCATCTTACCAGTAGGTTTTATAACAGTCAATCCTTTCATTGTCGTCGTGGTAATTACCTATTTTGGTTATGTATCTCTGCCATAGAACTGAGAAGGGAGTGTCAATCTAAACTAACAATCCAACAGAAGCAAATAAGAAAGTGCAAAGTGAAGAACGTCTGAATACCGTGAAAATAAAATAAAACAGCCAGATGTCAGCGATCATTACGTTGTTGAGTGACGCTAGTTCCAAGCTATGGCCAGCAACCGCCTTTGCAAAGGACCAAGAGGTAAGTAAGCCATGCTTTTTTTTTATTTTTTATCATCTACTTATGCTACTACTGCATTTACGACTTTTGAACTTGATTTTTGGGCTACTGTGTATTTTTCAGGTTGCTGACCCTGTTCGATTTTAGGATTTTGAAGTAATTGAAGCCGAGGACGCAGATGACGACAAGGACAACGACGGGGACGAAGATGAGGACGAGGACGAGGACGACGAAGACGACGAAGACGACGAACCTCAAGACCCGCTGCCAGCGCTTCGCGAGGAAGCCATTAACGGTGTATGCCACAAGTTCAAGCACCACTACGACGAGTGCGTGACTCGTATCACGGCCGCCCAGCAGGAAGAAGGGTACGACGACCTCCGGTACCAGGAAGATTGCGTCGAGGAGTTTTTCCACTTGGAGCACTGTGTGACTGCGAATACGGCCGCGCCGTTGTTCAAGCTGTTAAAATGAGCAAGGGTAAGAGAAACCGCTGAATGCGAGAAAGTGAGGATTCTATTTTCATCTTGTATAGTAGGCTCACGGAAGGCATTTATAGGGCATTTATATTGCAGCTGTCATTATAACAATTGATTTTTTTCATCGTTAACTCTTTGAATCGGGAGAAGTTGCTAATATGTACTCGAGGTATTGCCGTCAAGCACTACGCAATGAGAGTTGCCACATCGGACTCGCCCACCTCCATATCCCATTCAATCCCAAGCTCTTCCTATTAAAACATTAGTCAGAATTATTTCCAAGTTCAGGAACACATACCTCAAGCTCTTTGCTATTTGGAGTGTTGTCCTGGATCGTTCTCCACATATTTTTGGCCTTGTTTCACAGTCAACAACTTAAATACGTTCCCACTTCGCCCGCCCTTGTTTTAAACTTACCAGTTTGGTTCTACGAGTGTAGATGGCCCACAGCTTCTTGACTTTCTCGCGCTTTTTGGCAACCTCTTCCTCTGTGATCACCGGCTGAGGCTCGCCTTTGGTCAAGACTTGAGATTGAGCCTCCAGTGTACTTTCCAAAGTAGCGACTTTTGCTCTCATTTCGGCCAGATCAAGGGCCAATTGGGCGTTTGTCGGGGTAGCCAAAATACTAGCCAGTTCTGTGGTATGTGAGTTAGCCTTTTTCAATACATCATTAACTTTTCTCACGCTCTCGCATAGCCTTTAGCCTAGCGCTTGAAGCGATTACCTGCTCTTGCAAGCCCTTAATCATGCCTTCCATGTCTGCCTCTTCGTGGTTACTAATGTCTTCTGTGAGCACACCAGTTTGTCGAATAACGTAGATGATTGACTTTCCGTAAGTCTTGGCAGTGATAACAGAGGCTTCTTCAAGCTGGGCCAGCGCCTTGAGCATGACTGCCTTGGGGATGCTGTTATGAAGGTTGGTCATGATATCTGTAATACTATAAGGCCGGTTCTGCTTGGCCAAGTAGTCCTTTAGAATTGCCATTGCTAGATTTTGTTAGCTGTGGGTTTATAGACGAATGTGGATCCGCACCATCGTTGACATTAGTCGTCTTTTTTTCCTTCTCGGTCTTGGGAGGCATGATACGCAAAAGGAAGCCAGGTGGAATGGTTCTATAACAAGTGGAAAGAAGTCAAAGCACTCTATAAGACGAGGTAATTAGCCAGAAGCTAGAGGTCGCTCAGCTCTTGGTGGTTATGCAAGTTATTCGGTGGAGGTGAGTGGCATACGAGCTCCTTGATCGTCCTGCGCCTTTTGCTCCAAGTTCAAGTTCTTCAGGGTCCTTTTTCACGACATGCGTCTT
>JAJMAG010000178.1:28884-49387 GCA_030564905.1 Geotrichum fermentans
TTTTACATTCTGCCTTTCCTCTTCTTCTTCTTCTACTTCAAGTTCTTCTTCGTCTGCCTTTGCGTGTTACCTCTGAACACGTCTTTTTGCTCCACTTTGCGGCCCCAATCGCTGAGCGTCTCTTTGTGCGACCAGCGCCCACCGGAATAAACGTCACTCGCCGCATTGCCGTTGGCAACCGAAAACATCAGTCATTGTCAGCTGCATCATCATCATCGCATTCTCTTTTTTTTCTCTCTCTTCTCTTCAAGTTTCATTTCGACCGCCTCACTTCTACAACGAGTACTGGCACAGCACCAGCGATACAACTAAATGCTCTCTGCTCTTGTTAACGCTACAGAGCCGGTGGTCTCCCCGTCTCACCTTCATGTCGTGCTCTCAGGCATTTCGTCCTCTACATCGCTTGCCTCTTGGATCGTTCTGCTCTTACCCCAGCTAATTGAGCAATGGAAACTCAAGTCGTCTGAAGGCATTTCTGTCGGATTCATCACCATTTGGTTTGTTGGCGACATTGCAAATCTCATTGGTAGCATCTGGGCTGGCCTACTTCCCGGCGTGATCATGCTCGCGCTGTGGTTTTGTATCGCAGACGGTCTTTTGATCTCTAGCTACCTGTACTACCGCCCACGGTATGAAGAACCGCACTGGCGTAGCCACCGCAGCTCCAGCGTACCAGACGACCCAAACCAACCACTTCTTGATCGTAGAAATAGTGCTGTGCGACGTAAGTCGTCGCGCCGCCGCCGCGATTCGCTTGCTTCAATTGTGATTGCTCCCTACTCTGGAGGCACAATCATGACGCAGTACATCCTGCCGCTGCTCTTTGTAGTAGCAGCCGGGGTTTTTGGATATTTGTTCAGCAACAAGGAAGAAAACTCGCCTCGCCCCATTCATGAGCACATCGGCAGGGTCCCACAACTACTGGGCTATCTTTCTGCTGTACTATACTTGGGCGCTCGGCTCCCGCAGATTTACCAAAACTACCAGAAAAAGAGCGTGTACGGTCTCAGTCTGCTGTTCTTCATTTTCAGCATGCTTGGTAACATTACCTACTCTGGCGGCATTTTGTTTTACCGATGTGACCGCAACTATATCATGTTGTACCTGCCGTGGCTCATTGGAAGTCTCGGAACCGTGTTTGAAGACCTGACAATCTTGCTGCAGTTTTACTTGTACTCTGCTAGCCGTGATGAAGAGGCCATTCTGGATTAACAATGGCACAAAATATGCACTGGCGGAAGGAATGCCAGGAAGTGATGAGGAAATGGTAGGAAGGACAGATGGAAAAAAAAAGGAATCAAAAGATTTGAAAAAGTTCTGTGTTTATTTGTTCATGTATATTAATTGAAGTTGATGAAAACTACCAAGAGCGAAAGAGCGGAGAGAGAGCTTTCTAGTCGTGGATTGATGTCTATAGAGGGCTCTAGTACTCGTATTTTCCAACTTCCATGTTTTTTTTTTTACCTCCCAACACGCCTTCTGCATATTTCTCATGTTCAGCCTTCACCACCTCTGATCCCCACCCTTTCTGCCCATCTCACTACCAAACAGCACCACGCCAAATGGACCGAGAACGGCAACGGCGCGCCCGCGATTCAATCGACACGCTCCACGACATCTCCCAGATCCTCAACACAGGTCTTGACAAGAAATCGCTCTCGCTGTGCGTCTCGCTCTGTGAGCAAGGCATAAGCCCGGAAGTCGTAGCCGTAAGTAGACACACAAGCAAGCAAACAAGCAAACAGCCAAACAGTGACAAAGACGTGAATTAAAGTGCGAAAGACGCGTCAAACAATTCGCAGTTTTGTCAGGATCTAGGATTTATCAGTTAGCTAACAATATCCTCCTTTTTTATATAGCGGATCATCGAATACTTGCGCCAGAAAAACACCGAAATCACCGGTGCAGCCTAGTCGAGTTCAATAAACAGAGCCTTTGGAAATGACCGGGATTCATTCAGCCAGTCCTCAGCCACCCATTGGTTGCGTATACACTTCATGTGTCTGATATGATTTGACTATGCTGTAATTATTTATTTTAACAAAACTTTCGAAAAAGACAAACAAATAATTAAAAAAAACTAAAAATAATGACGAAAATAATAAGAATAGTGATGGATTTCACAATTAGAAGCCCTCGGTTGTCTTGCGTCTTTTTCGGGTTTGCTGGCTCGGCACCATTGTGCTGCGGCG
Source organism: Geotrichum fermentans (assembly GCA_030564905.1). Lineage (NCBI taxonomy): Eukaryota > Fungi > Ascomycota > Dipodascomycetes > Dipodascales > Dipodascaceae > Geotrichum > Geotrichum fermentans. Next base: position 31,077 of record JAJMAG010000178.1, read on the forward strand.
CCTCCGCTTCTGACTCGCGCTCATTTGGCTTTCTGTCTGCGACATTGGCGGCGGAACCAGCATCATCTGAGACGAGCCTGGAGTGTCTGCCGTCCACGTCTGCTGCGAGCTCATGCCCAGCTGAGAGCCGTAGCCGTTTGTGTTTGACTGGCTGATGGAGCCGTCAGCTGGCGTAGGCTCAGTTGGCAGCGGCGCAAATCGCATAGACTTGCGTCGGCGCTGAGGTGACATAGCACTCAGCGCGGATTTCAGGGGTGTGCCGAAAGCTGGCGGCATTGATGGCATGGGGAACATGGACTGCGAGGAGGGTGTTGCCGTGTATTGCGAGTCGGCTGCTTCCTGCGTCATTGAGTATGGCGTATAAGTATCTTCGCGCAGCTGCTCTTCTCCACCTTGCGTACCTGCCGTCTCATCTTCAAGTTGCCACTCGGAGAGTACCTTCTGCATATCTGTTGACAACTGCTCGACTAGGAGCGTTCTTGTATATTTGCGAAGGGGAGCTAGATAATTATCGGCTGTTGCTGTATTCTGGTCCAGCTCGCTTTCGTCGGATGCTACGCGCATCACCTGGCAGGCCATACTCACATCGACAGCAATACGCTCCACGATTTGTTTGCGCTGCGATATGAAGGTTTTGGGGTGATTTTTAGGAAATGTAACAGACCGGCGCGTCAGGAATTTACATCGTTTCTTAGGCCGGTACCATTGGACTTTAATTAAGCGCCGCTTCTTGTCTTTGGTATAGGAATCAGAATCAACATCACGCTTTATTTTGACCTTTTGGGCTCCCTTGGGATTGCCATTAAATTGCTGGGATTTCGACAAGTGGGCAAGTCTGGGGTGCGGTAACGTAAAGCGTTGGCTAGGTTTACCTTCTGATTCCAGTATGCTCCTTTCCAGGGATCGCGACGGCGCGAATCCAGCTAACGGCGACACCCATAACAACCTCAAGTATTCGCGGAACTCATCGATAGAGTCCATCTTGGTAGAATCAAGTAAACTTTTCATGTTACTTGCTACCTTCGCCAACACTCCCTCTGAACCCAACTCATGTAAATTATCAAACAGTTTCTTGAGCCCAGTTACATTGGTAGCCAGCGGAAAGTCCAAAATTTCTTTGTACTCGCTCACCGTTCCAAAGTCGCGCTGTGACGAATTAAAAACCTTCTGCGCTGTTACGGCTAGTAGCTTGGCCAGTTTCAGTTTGTCCTTGGCTGCCACTTCAACTTTGAAGTCGTATAGCAGTTTGTACACTTTGCGGAGGTCCAGATACTGTGGCCCGTTCACTCGGTCCGTAGGATCCTCGAGGCCTCTTGATAGCATGATTTCGTGCAAGGGACTGGCTCTTGTGTTGGGTACTTTGTCGTGTAAATCCAAGTCCACTGTGGAGTCGCTGCTCCATACATGTGTGTACAGCCCATGCTCAAGCGTGTACTGAAATGCACCCATCATGACCGGTGGGGTCTCCTTTTTGAACTTTCCAGAAGCCCCAATAACCTTCGGGCGCAGTTCAAACGTTCGGAGTGTTTGTGTGCGCTTTGATGGCTCTGTTGCAAACACCTGAGCATTTTGTGGCATAACTGGAAGACTCTCAAACTCATTTCCCTCGGGCATATTCTCTTGCGGTGCGATCGGCGTGTCTCGGCCAAACTCAAGCACCGTTGTAAGTTGCGACATTTCGCTGTAGACGGTAGCGACATGTAAACCCTGGTCTTCCAGGTAGCTCATCGTGAGTTGCAGGCTTGGATCGCGTGGCTCCATGTAATGAGGGACAGACATCAAAATGTCTTTGGGGTATCGCATGTCCATCCACTGAAGTCTGTCTGAAGTCAGAACAAAGTACTGGTGATCTCCACTTTTGTTGCGTTCACCAGGAGGGTTCAAGTTACGTTGATTGCCGACCGCCGCGGTTTGGAAGTCGCGCAAACTAGTGGTCATTGTATTAATGTTCGGTAGCAAGTTGCCCACATACTGGTTAACGCGTGCGTCATATAAGAGCAGGGCCTTGCGGTTCGCAACTAGGATTGCTTCAGGTGTGATCCTACTGTATGAAGGGCTCGCCACCTCTTTAACGCGATGCCAATGAGAGAAAGTCTCACCCACGCGGAGCGGTGGACATTTAACATATGTCCAATGGCCCTTGTTGACATGGTATGTAAATAGAGAAAGGGCACCACTTCCACGTACTGTTGCAACCCAGTTGCTGGCACCCATAGACGCGCAGCAGTGTACAACTGGGTCACTGACGCCCTGCTTCAGTGCGAGTTGCTGCGTACTCTCGAGGCGGATTGTATTAGTTTTTGAGGAGTCCCCGAGCGATTCGTAAGACCACCGGTGCAGCGAGATATCTGTGCCGGTACGAACCAGAAGGCCCGAGAATATCGACGCGTTCGCTTTTTTGGGGTTCAAAAGCGAAGGGTTCAGTATCTCTAATTGTTTCACGGCCGTATCTGTTCGCAAGATTGACACATTTTTGAGAGTAGGTAATGGTACATCGAGGCCACCACTGGCTCCGTCATAGCCGTCGGCTTCATACGCTCGTCGTGTTGCGAAATTCTCTAAATCCATTATGCTGGCCCCTATCGTCGTCCTTTCGGCGCCCGTCACATACGCCGCTATATTGTAGTACTGCCGCATTTTCCGTGCTCTTGGCAGTGTGGATTTATACCACCCTTCTGCGCCTTGTCGGTCTCGGATCAATCCGACGTCCATGAGATTGGTTGTCGAAGGATCATATGCATACTTGTCGTTTTGTACGTTGTTCGATTCTACCAGGAAATAATTCCGGAGGCCCTCTGGAAAATAGTTTACTCGCGATGGTGGGATAACACGATTCCATGAATTAACTGCCGTGTATCGCGTGTCTGCTGGTATCACCGTCTCGCAGTTATATCCCTTGGTCAAGTTATACAGCTTCACACCTGTAGAGAGTTAGACAAGCAGTAGAATCACATCAACAGTAAGTCTTACCTCGATCAGCATACCGTGGAAGAGTAACAGGATTGTTTTCTTTCAAGTTCGGTGTGTATAGAAGACTTCCAGTAAGGCCTGTCCCCAGTTCCAGCCCCGAAGGTGTCGCTGGTGCCCACATCGTCGTCTTGAAATGTTTTTATGCTGTAGAAAGTTTTTTTGGGACCTTTCCTGTTTTTGTGTTATAGCCACGCCAAAAGTTGCCTACACCAAAATCTTGAGAAAAGAAATAGATACCAAGACAGTTCATTAATATAAAATCTAAAACTACTAAATTTACAATTGGCCCTCGAAGCGGAGGTCCCATCCGATCTTGGGTCCAAGGACGGGAAGGGTCTCTGCAACGGAGTGGACATCCTTGTCACCACGGCCAGACAAGCAGATGATGATATGCTGGTCCTTGCGCATCGTTTTGGCCAGCTCAACAGCACCATAAACAGCATGAGCCGACTCAAGAGCAGGCATGATGCCCTCAAGCTGAGTAATGAGCTTGAAGCCGAGCAAAGCTTGAGCATCGTCAGCAGTGGTAAACTGAGCGCGACCAGTATCCTTCCAGTTGGAAAGCTCAGGGCCAACGGCAGGGTAGTCAAGACCAGCTGAGACGGAATGAGTCTCCTGGACTTGGCCGTCAACATCTTGCAAGACATAGGTCTTGACACCGTGAAGAACACCCTTTTGGCCTCTCGTCAGAGTGGCTGAATGACGTTCAGTATCTACACCATCACCACCAGCCTCGACACCAATGAGTTTGACATCCTTGTCATGCTCGAAGCCAGAAAACATACCCACACAGTTGGAACCACCGCCAACACATGCCACAACGGCATCAGGGAGGGCATCGTTGTTCAAAGCTCTGAACTGTTCTCGAGACTCCTTACCAATTACACTCTGGAAGGTCTTCACAATCAATGGGTAAGGGTGGGGTCCGATGGCAGAGCCGATAATGTAGTGCGTCGTGGAAAGGTTTGTAACCCAGAATCTGAGTGCCTCGTTCACAGCATCACGAAGTGTCTTGGAGCCAGACTCGACAGGAACGACCTGGGCACCAAGCAGCTTCATACGGAAAACGTTCAGAGCCTGTCTTCGGACATCCTCAGCACCCATGAAAACTGTACATTCAAGGCCAAACTTGGCACATACTGTGGCAGTGGCGACACCGTGCTGGCCGGCACCCGTTTCTGCAATAATCTTCTTCTTACCCAGTCGCTTGGCGATCAAAACTTGGCCCAGGGCATTGTTGATTTTATGGGAACCGGTGTGGTTAAGATCTTCACGCTTCAACCAGATCTGAGCACCTCCAGCGTACTTCGTAAGACCAGGAGCGGAGTGGAAGTTGGAAGGGCGATTCATATAAGGGTAGTAAGAACGGAACTCATCCCAGAACTCCTCGCTCTTGGTAGCAGCGTCAAAGCCCTCAACAAGCTCCCTTAGACAATCATGCATGGCCTCAGGCACATACTGACCACCGAACTCACCAAACTGGGAGGTGGAAAGCAGTTCCTCGTTAACCTTGTCACTAATGGTACCGCTGCCAAGGACGGCTTTGTACTCGGCAATAGTGAGGGGAGTTACCTTGCGGCCTCCAACGACCTCGGAAATGTATGAACGCACAGCTTCGGTGCGGGCTTCAACAGTGGGAGCAGCATTCTCAATAGAAGTGATGATCTTGGACCCAATGACAGCACCATCAGCAAACTTACCGACAGTATCAACATGTTCCTTGGTAGAGATACCGAAGCCTACTGCAAGAGGAATGTCCTTAGTAAACTGTCGAAGATGGGCAAGGTACTCTGGAAGATCATCCTCGAGTGAGCCACGAGCGCCGGTTGTACCCATACGCGAAGCAACGTAGATAAAAGAATCAGCGATTGTCGTCAGATGAGAAAGACGGGCATCGACTGTAGAAGGAGCCACCAGGGGAATGAATGACAGGCCCTCAGAGGTGCAACAGTTTCTAAACTGGACAGCCTCTTCTGGGGGCAGATCCACGACGATAAAGCCGTTGGCTCCAGCAGCCTGGGCATCCTTAATGAGCTTCACCTCGCCGTACTGCATGATTGGATTGTAGTATCCCATGAGCATGATGGGGACTGTGATGCCTGCGGCACGAGCCTTGGCGACCAGATCAAGGACGATCGTAGTATTGACGCCATTTGCCAAGGCAATGTTGTTGGAAGTCTGAATCGTAGGTCCATCAGCAATAGGATCCGTAAAGGGCATACCGAGCTCGATAACATCGGCGCCTCCCTCTTGCAGGGCCTTCAGAATGGGGACTGTTTCATCGATGCTAGGGTAGCCAGCGGTGACAAAGGCAACCAAAGCAGGTCGGTCTTGGGAGTTAGCGACATCCCAGGTAGTCTTAGTTTATACATACCTTCATTTTTGCATCTAGCAAAGGCGTGATTGATTAAGCTGGTCATATTGTTAAAACTGCGCTGTTTTGGAGGTTGGAGGAGTTGGTTCTATGGGCGCGGCCGATTATAAATGTAGCTGAAAAATCGGAAAGGGTAATAATTCCAAATGACTCTATGGGGAAGTGGGGCAAGGGCTCAGATAGTATCCACAAAAACGTATGGCAGGAAAAGAAAAAAAGCGATAGTCGGCCATCGACGCCACTATCGCCGGTGACTGAGCAGCACATAGTAGTAGAGTCACTGGCTTTAGCGATTAGGTGGTGACTCCGAGGAATTCTCTAGAGAAAACGCTTGAGATGTGATCAGCGGGAGAAGCTACGAGCGGGAGTGTAATTGCGTGTAGTATAAACAGTGTTAATACGTGACTAAAAATTAATGAAATTCATAGAGTTCTCTAGATCAATGGGCTTATCGGAAGAGAATCCCATCTGCGAATCTCCGAGGCTGGAGTTATTGGAACCGTTGGAATTTCCTGATAAACTGTTGTTAATGTCGTTATTGGTATTATTATTCTGGAATTGCTGCGATTGCTGGGGCTGTTGTTGCTGTTGTTGTTGTTGAAGTTGGTGCTGCTGTTGTTGCTGAAGCCTCTGCTTGATAGCCTGCATGTGCTGCTGTTGCTGGGCTTGTTGCTGCGGTGTAAGCTGAGAGAACTGCTGGGAACGATTTTGTCTCATTTGAAGCTCTTGAAGCTCCTGCTGCTTCTGTAATTGTTGCTGCTGGATTTGCTGCCTTTGCGACTGGTGCGATTGCTGCAATTGAGCCTGCTGATGAGCCTGCTGTTGCGCCTGTTGCTGCGCCTGTTGTTGAGCCTGCTGTTGCGCCTGTTGTTGAGCCTGTTGCTGGCGTTGTTGTTGTTGTCGTTGCGCCTGCTGCTGTGCTTGAAGCCTTTTTTGTTGTTGCAGCTTCTGCTGAGTTGCCTGGTGTTCCTGTCGTTTCGACCTCTGTTGAGCAGACAAACCATTTAATTTTGAAACACCCTGGTTCGGTGATAACGAATTACGCTGGGGAGATGATTGTATATTAGGAGTGAGAGAGTTTGGAGTGTTGGGATTGCCAGAGTTGGTGTTACTTGTGTTATTATTGCCTTGTTGTCGGAGTTGCGGCTGGAGCTTTTGTTGTTGGAAATGTAATTGCTGCTGTTGCTGCTGCTGAAATATTTGCTGCTGCTGGCTTTGGTATTGCTGGACGGGTGATCGTTGGATCTGAGGAGAGGTTGAGCCTGTAACAACTGCACCAGCAGGAGACAAGCTTTGAGAAAGGCCGGGACTATTGATAAATGGGCTGCCTGCAGCTGCGGCTACCATCACTGGATTGTTGTTCAGATCTGGAGTCGGAGTGGCCAAGGTGTTTTGTGGAGAGGTTGAGGCACCTGGCGTGGCCTGTTGAGGACTAGGCTGGCGTCCGAAGCTAGCTATGCTGTTTTTCTGAGATTTGCGAACCAAGTCCAACAGTCCTTGGCATTGTTTGTAGCTGCTCACAAAGTCCTCCACCTCTGAGTTTAGGTCTTTTGTCTTTTGAGCAGTGCGCTGGAAAATGGAAACGGCTGGAAGGTTAGAAATGAAAGGTTACTCAACAGGGCAAAGTACATACTTGACTGTGTTTCATCTAGATATGCCAGCTCTTGTAGAAAATTCGGAGTGTCGAAACGCAGCTTGTATATCTGATTGTGTTAGCACGGTCCATGCGCTTCACCAGATGCACCTACCTTATTTTTTAGAGCCTTCAACGTGGCTAGAGAGTTTTCTATACTTTCCACGGAGTCAAGGTTGACAGGCTCAATTTTAACGCCTGGGGGAAATGCCTGTCCATTATTCAACCCTGGTGAGCTCGATGGCATTCCGTTAGGGCCCATAAATGCAGCTGGCGGCGTCAGCACCATCATGGAAGCAGGACTTGATATGGTATTAGGTGAATTTGTGTTGGCTGTCACGGCCGGATTAATATCTCTTTTTGACAAAGCTGGCGACGCTTTGGCGCTGTTCCGCCTGGCCGCTGCTTGTTTCGTCTGACCTTTAGGAGGCATCGTGGTTCGATCAACTTGTAACAAGGGGGAGAGGTCCTCTTGGAGAGGGCACGCGCGCAGGCAGGTGAGGGGTTGCGGGAAAAAAAGAGAAAGAGAAGGGAATGGCGAGCGAAAATGCAGTTCGTGATAGTTTGGAGTGTTTGCGCCAACTGGGAAAATATGAGCTTTCGCCGTAGGCCTGAACAGGGTTAGGTGAACGCCCTGGTCTGGTCACCCATGGCATGCGGATCAACAAATGTCAGAACGGAAGGTCGAGAGAGAACTTGAGGGACCAGCACGTAGCTGGAATAGACTCGGTGGATATTAGTACTAGTGATATTGGTGGTTATCATCGACCTGCAAGTCGCACCAAACAGCTCTTGAAAACGACTTGGGATCGCTCTCGTTTGAATCGATCTTCGTGAGCCTCAGCTCTCTTTCAAGCGCTTGAGCTCGCTTCTGGACTAGTACTTTGCAGGAAAAAGCCGTGGATAAAGCATTTGCATTGAAAGCGCTAAAAAGGCTAAAACATGGGCCGATGGCGAGGTTTAGTATTAAAGCAATGATTCAGCCCAGTCTAAACTAGCTTTGCTATTCAAGTTGACCATAATAATCAAAGAAGCCTTTTTACGATGAAAAAGGTTCGTACAAAGGTATGTAAGTTGAGTCGAATGGCCGGTGAAACATAACCAGCATTTTATGTCAATAGTAGACTACAGGCCTCTACAAACTTTGTAGCAGCTTCTTCCGCACAAATATGTGAAAGCTAGAACCAAATCTTGTTCGTTGCTTGAAAAGAGCTCACCGAGTCATGAAGAGATGGTTTGAGAAGTCCACATGCCTTTGGTGATTTCCATTTGTAGCAAAGTGATTCCAAATAGAGGGCGTGGGCACAGAAAAGTAGCAGTAAATGCCGGTGAATTCCAATCAAAGAAATCATATATCAAGTCCTTCAGGCATGGGTTTGAAGAAATACATGGTTCATCAACTTCAGTGGTTTTCACTAAATCAATTTACTTTTGACTTCCATTCGATTAGCCAGAACTTTTTTCCTGATGATCAATTTCATTGAGCCTCCCAATTAACACTGCCAATAGTCTGATAGTCGTTACAGAACCTCATGACATTCATTTGGAGCAAATATTCACATTAATGAAATGATCTTGTATTGTACAGGTAATCATATGCCTGGTTAGTCACTATCTTCCTTCTCTTACTTCAATTCCAATCTGGGCTAGCTGCAAAAGTATCTGGTTGAGTATTCGTTGATATAACAATAACAACACAAATTCTGGGTATACCCCCTCCGTTTGACTGTTCAAGGGTTACGATGGAGAGGTAAGACGCTGCCAATACATGTATGCAATTCTCAGCCTATGTATTCATGGGATTTTACCAAAATCAATCTGGGTTCAACACGGCACCTTTTCTAGCAAGCGAGACTGGTTGAATTTTTTATCTCAAGGCTCACATTTTTGTTGGACTTGGCAAAGAATCGTGTCAAAGTCGCCTGTCGACTTTCTCAATTCCCGTAAGGCTTGAAACTTGGGCCAGCAACTTTTAAGGAACGGGACTCTTGCATGACTGCCCGTGAGTAAAAAACAGGTTAGTTATCCTACTTGCTTGCATTTCTGTTTCGTTACAAAATTGTTATTTTTGTTATTCTATGTCAAGTTAACTTTTAAACTCGATCAGAAACTGTAGTACATAGTCAGCTAAGGTCCTAGGCTCAAGGGATTGGAGTTCGTGATGTTGATTGTGTAATTGAAGTACTACTGTGCATATACCCACTTACGAGCCTGTCTTCCCTTAATTCTTTTGCATTCATATGTGGACACGACTCAACAATCCCATCCTACTCTAATGAAGCGCATGAGAGCTCAACTTGTATTGAAAAGCTGTGGGAGATACTTCGTTTTGAAGCAGATTCGATAAATAGTTTGATTGAAAAAGTAGTTTGGTGTAAGCCAAGCTTGTTTCACATGAGCCAGAAACAACTCCAGGAGTTCTCATGGCAGATGGTAAGATCCTGAATTAGTTGATATATACAAGAAGCTACAATCCGTAGCTTCAGAAGAATAGGGATAATAAATCCAGAATCTAAACTCTGATTTCAAGTTGTTCCTACTAATTCAAGAGTTTAAAAGGGCATTCCCAGAATGTCTGGTACAGTATTCTGTTTTATTTTTTGAGCTAACGTTTTAGGAATTCAGGGCTCCGAAGGAAACTTCTTTTTTTCCACTTCTGCTACGTGGAATTTTGTACCTTAAGTTTAGGTAGTGTAGTACAACTTTGCAGTCATTGCAATTTATTGGAGACAGCGCTCGCAAAAATAAAAATACAAAAACTTTCACCAATTAAGAACTAAAGCACAGGCTACATTAGTTAAAGTAGGAAACTGATTCTCAGTAACATACCCTGCTTTTGGCAATTCTTTAAAAGTACAGTGGGACTTGAGCGGGGTTCGTGTGTGACTTGTGCTAAGGACCAGCATTCGAACTTCAAGTTGCACATATGGACTACATGATTTGTAGTGAGTTCAAAAGGCTTTATGTTACTTAAATATGTAAGGCTGACAATTAAGTTAAATATTAATACGTTTCGATCCATGAGTGATTGCAAAATGAGCATCAATGATCAACTTCACGCTTTTGAGCCCTTGCAGAATGAACTACCACCAACTGCATGGCAATTGCTTACGACTCTACCCTTTTGACTCTTTGGAAAAATTTTACCTTGTTCAGTTCTTGCTCAATAAGCTATTACCATCCTAACATGGACCCTTTGTAATTGATACCGATCGATGTCCATTAAAAAACGCTGTCAAAAAAAAAGGTTGCGTTATACATTCAAAAGTATTGTGATCAAAAACAAAATAACTGTACACATAACTATACTACATCATCGTTCGAACTTCGTCATATTTTTATAGAAAAGAAAGGGAAGGAAGCTAACAGTCAATTGGAAATTGTAATGCTTGACGCCATTTTAAGAGTAGCAGGCGGGTCAAGAAGGAATGGAGAAACCGGCCGATTTAACTCTGGAAGAGCTCAACCATGCGTGCCCGAGGCTCCTTGAAATTACTCTTGCGACCACCAGTAAAGGCGCGCAGCGTGCAGTACCACACCACCGGCTCGTCGTGGAACACAAACCGCACAGAGTTGCTTTGTTGCGTCGCAGGCACGTTTGACACGCTGTTGCCAGACGAAGTAGTAGCCGCTCCACCCGCGCTTCCTGAAACACCACTGCTACCGTTGGATGACCGCGACTTGACCGACACTAGATCGCCGGTGGGCAATGCATCAGCTCCTTCGCGGACAGGGTACTTCCAGGGAAGCGTGGTTGACATTTCGCGCCGGGGGAGTACCTTGACAACCTTTTTCTTGTCTTCACTGGCCAGAACCACAAGGTCGTCGCACACAATGATGCGGTACAAGGGGAGGTGGAATTTGGTGCGGTGCACTACGCAGGTGACGAGCTTGGGGACTGGATTGGAACGTGAGCTAGGCGATCCCGATGTAGGGCCACTATCCATATAGTGGATAGCATCCATGCGGACACCCTTGGATGAAGGTAATTCAAGTCGCACCTCAGCGTTGAGAAGTATCACCGCATCACCGTAGTACCTACGAGCAGGCATGCTGGAATTGCGGGCCATGAGACTGCTCATGTTGTATATTTGGTCAAACTCAGCCATTCGCCGTTGTTGTGCAATTTTGGGTTTCTCCAACTCGATCTCAGCACAAATCTCATCAAACTTGCGATAAGCCGTTTCCAGCTCTGGTGTGACAGTCGAGAGCTTGCGCAAGAGTAGACGGTACCGCTCCAACTGGTCTATGGGCAGCTGCAAGTAGTCTGCAATACCGTTGAGTTTGTGTGCCTTGTGGTGAAGGCATGACTGAATCCACTCAGCGATCTGAGCGTCTTGAGCGCGGTATGAAGAAAGGTTGGGGAGAGTTGCACCGCCGTGAACGCTTGGCTGGTTAGTCTCAATCGCCGTGATGCGTTTCCAGAAGACAACGAGGCGCATTGACTCCTCAACAGAGATTTCGTAGTCTACATAGACTCTAAACTCATTGGTGTGAGCGGTGATGAGTTCTGCCAGTCGAGTCAAGTTAGGGTCTGTTCGCGTCACATAGCCATCCAGGCACCGCTGAAGAGCGCCAAGCATGACACTGGAGTGGAGCTGATATATTGGTGGAACGCTGTTAAAGATGCGATTGGCAGTAGCGGGACGCTTTTTAGAGTTGACGTAGATAGTCATGAATTCACCCATACGCAAAACATAACTCTTCTCCTCCTCAATAGCGCGCGTGAGCATTCTAATGATCTGTGTACGATCGGGAGGCGAAATCTTGGGCAGTTCAATGTCGATTGATTCCTCATCAAGATACTGTTCAAGCACATCTAGCGAGTTGAGACGCGAATGCGTGTGGATTGTATTTTTGAGCTTGGCTGCCGAGTTCCTAGCGGCTTGGGATGAGTTCCCATTTCCAGAAGCACCAGAGTACGATGTCCTTGGTGACATCGCAGAGAGACTATGGCGGGCAGTAGAAGAGGTGGAGATTGACAGTGAGCGTTGCATAGAAGCAGCTGCACTGAGAGTGGGATCAGCCGTAATGATGTTTCTTGTAGACATTTCCCATATATCACGAAGAAGGTTCAATAAGATCTTGGTCTTTTCAACTTCTGTACCTTCAATGCGACGCTGAGCCCACTTGTCAGGAACCATGTTATCCTGACTGGTCATGCTTGCAACGGACATGGAACGCTCAGCAGCTGCCTTTTTCATGAGACTTGGGATGACAGGTTCCAAGGATGTGAGCATTTCGTCATCGCTGCTGTCATCACTGTAATGCGCGCCGTTGTAGGTGGAAGCAGGTGCAGAAGAATTTGAGGAAACCGACTCCTCGTACAAGGTCTGATCCTTCTTGCGTCTGCTTTTTCCAAAGAAGAAGCTCGACTTCTTTTTAGGAGGCGGGACAGCGGTGGTAGTAGCCACAGGACTTAGCGAGATGACAGAGTCCCGATGACCCGCAGCACTCTTCTTGCGCGTGTTACTGCGCATGAGGCCTTTGCGTGACGACAAGTATCCGGCAGCCTTAGCGTACTCCGTAGCAAATCGCGGGCAGCGTTCGCAATAGCTCATGAAACATGGGTTGCCTTCTAGATCAATGACTGTGATTTGGTCGTAAGGAAGGAGCCTTGACAAGTGATCTGGCCAGGTGGAAATGTTGTTATTTGAAAGTCGCAGCACACGAAGTTGGAGCAAAGATTCGGACACCCACTCGTCAATTCCCGTGAGTCCGAGATTATTTGCAATAAGGAACTGCAAATTCGTGCATTTTTGGATCCATTTTGGCAGTCGTCCGGTGCTCTTGATTTCTTGGATGTAGGTCTGATTGGAAGACAAATCTAGATAAGAAATGTACGCGAGATTGTCTGATAGCGAGTTGGGAATAGACTGATTACGCGCCACGGACGTTGCGTCTGAGTGAACAGAGCTCGAAAGGTCGGGAAGGAGAGGAGGAGCAACTGTAGGAGGAAGAGGAGTTCGTGGCAAGGACGAGCCTGGGGGCGGGGAAAGCGGTGAAAGCATTGTGGGCGTATCTGCATGTATGTTTAGGAATTGGGTCTGTATATCATGCTTTGCCATCGGCTCAGGTTGCCCAAACAAGTTGGGGGTGGCAGTTAAGGACGGCGCTGCTGTGGAAGATATGGTTGATCCTGACGTGGTGCTCATGAGAGTGGACGAGGAGTTGGACGAGCTTGCAGTTGCGATAGAGTTGGTTTTGGAGCGATCTGGAAACGAATCGACAAGCGTGTGCGGCGTGAAGGAGACCGAGTTGTTTCGAGATAACGATGCAGTGGGAGAGCCAAGCGGCACCGCTGGCGCAGGTCTTGGAGGTTCCACCAAAGGATTTGCAGACACAACAGAGTTTTGCGGGTGTCGGAGGTTGTGGATAATGCTGCTTTGTTCTTGGGATTCGAAGGAAGACTGGGAGATAAGAACTGGAGAGGAGATGTATCTTTTCTGGGAGCCCGAACGTTTGTGAAGCGTTATGTCAGAGGAGGCCAGCGAAGAAATCTGAGGGGGAGAGTCAGAAGCTATAGTCGACGAAGAACTATTGGTAGACCTAGTTGTAATGATCGTACTGCTACTTTTGCTGCCAGGCGCAGTGTCGAATGTGAAGGTCTTTAGTTTTTCAATCTGTTGCAAGTGATGCGGTGGTTCCATGGTGAAAGGGAGCTGTGCTGGAGGATAGGCTGGAGGTGATATATATTTGCGAGTCAGAAGAAACGCTGATGCTTTTATGCCCGTGAAGGATGTGCTTTTTCTTTTATTCCAAACTCCATTTCAACAGGAGTTACATGTATATATATACATTTGTATACAGGGTGGCCATGCATATATTACATAGATGAACGTTTAATATGGCGGCATGTGAGTATGCGAGGAGCTGTTCACGCAGATTATGGGACTGGGCGATAGAGTCTCGCTATTGATTACAAGAGACCCTTAACGCGAAGTGTATATTCTGCCCTGGCGCCGAGTTTGAAGCATTCCCTGGAATGGGTCAAGATGCCGCTCCTGCTACGTGCTCCTGCTGCGTGTTTCTGCTTACTGCCTTCTGCTACGTCTGCTACTCCTGCTGCTACAACTCCTGCTGCATGCCACTACTCCTGCTGCTCGCAGTGTTTCTGTCGCTTAAAGAACATTTCAACGTCAAACGTTGCTTCGCCTGAAATTATTTTCCATCATTAGAATGTTGAAAATGATTGCACTCTCGCCGTACTTGGGTTACATGCGATACGTTCAAACTCTACGGCGAACGCTAATATTCTACTCCTGCTTCTTTGATTATATCGCGACTGCATGCGCTTCACTGTGCAAGTCCCGAACTGGCGCAGCGCCGGTGTGAACGCTTCTCTGGCGGCGTTATTGAGAACAATATTTGAAGCCCGTAATCTCTATGCATGAGCCATGTATCAGTTGGCTCCCTGTTTCTAATCTCCATACATGTGTAGCACAATAAGCCCTGGATATGAGTAATAGTGCTTGCCAGGCAGATTATGCACGCGTGTGATTTCGATTTCGCGCAAACAGACCGTTGAAACATAGCATACATTCAGATGGCTTGCTTCTTATATCACTAGGGAGTATACAGGGACAACTCTCGTGCGAACCCTTGAGATGTTGCTACCGTTGAAAGTTTGCCCTTTAAGGGACTCGCCGTCTATGATGGACAAGCTGCTATACCGGAATACTAATGTGGCCCAGCTGTGAGATGTCGATCGCTCTTTTATGAGCCCGGGCTTCACGACAGGCTTGGTCATGATCTTCAAATGTTTTGGTCTTCAAATATTGGAGATATGGGTCATGGTTTCTTTTTGCATGCATATTTCTGGATTCTATACTCATGATTCTGCTTGGTAGCGCCTATCACCGCTTAGCCGTGAGCGCTGGCCAAGTCATCATCATATCAGTGCCATTTCAGTCGAAAGCAACGCCGGCCTCCCCACCATCCTGCTGCGCTGGTAATTTGCGCTCATAGGTCAACTATAGACTTTAAACTTTAGGCTGATGGCAACAACTCCAATAGGCTGCAACCAGAACTCGGGCTACCCCATCTTTGCTATTACCAAAAGCCGCTTTTCAGGTGCAGGTTCAGAAAGGGAGTCCGCACCTCTCATAATCAGGGGCATATCTGAGCTGAGTGAGCGGCACCAAGATAGAAGAACGCTTGGCGCTAGGCGGGCGCGTCAGCTCCATTTTTTTTTTCAATATCAATTGATACCACCCTTACGGACTTATCCAGGCTACGTAGTACGGACAGTGTGCCTATATCAAGTCGATTCGGCCCGTTGAAATTGATATTGCAATTGATGCTTATCCCAATCATCCCAGTATGGCAATCGCCAACATAGAGTTTCTGTATTGGGCATTATCTTGTGGGTACCTTATGATTATTACAAAGCCCTCCGCGGCAGTGCACGCGCACGCACAGATGGAATTTACCTGCAAACGCTGATAATATTGAATCGCCTTGAATGGAAGCGAGCTGCCATAGCTGAGTCTTGGTATTAGCCAGCAATATATTCCCTCCGAAAATTCTCAGCCAACGCTTGAGATCATCAAGAAAGGAATCGAAAAAAAACTGCTCGTGCAGCGCTGCAGGTAAGACAATGGTAGTGGATGATCAGCGTTCTTTCACTGTTTATTCGAAATATCCCAGCTTGTCCCTTGCTAGCTACTACGTTCGAGCCAGTCGAGAAGCATTTAAATGCTCGCGATTTAGACTTTTGGCTCAGGCCTCAATGAAGTTTTTTTTTTTCAAAGGCTTGCCGTCCAGCCGCACGCGAGGGCTAATAGGGTCCTGATATCCGTTGTTGAATCAAGGACTCGCTTGCAAAACTCTAATCCCTCAGCGCTTTTTTTTAGATTTCAAACGTTGCGTTCTTTTGACCTTTATCGTAATTGCATCGCATTTCCGTCTCATCTCCACACAAGCACGTAACGTTTTTTTTTAACGAAAATCCCACTTAATTGTGAAGCTCTTAAAGCCCGCTCTGTGTACTCTTGGCGTGCAGGGGATTTTCCAAGTACTATGTGGTTTTTATGCTATTCAAATTGTTCCTCACCTCGCACGTTTGTTGACTGAAGCCGTCTAGCTAGCCTCGCTCATGGGCAGGCTGCCCCACCAGCCAGTCAAGAGTTGAAACAGGATCAATTTTCAGCCTTGAGGATTGCCTTGCTTGTTATAAATGCAGAAAGCGTTAAATTCAAGCTAAATCAGAGATATGCACACGGCTACATCATTGATGCCCATAAACAATGGCTGTATAGGGAGTACTGGACAGCTCGCTTATTGGCGGCATGTCCGAAGGAGTTGGAAAAAAAAACGAAATATGTATAACCACACATATCGGGCAAGGCTTTTACAAGATTTTCAGGGGACACACTAATGGAGTTTAAAATCGTCTCTACCATTTACCCTCAGGTATTGAGGAAAAGATTTCGGGCATAGCTTGTCAGGCGCAAGTCCGTAAGCTGGCCCGTGAAGGGGAGTAGCAGACTTCGTCCTGGCTATTACTGTTATGATAAACACTGGATATTCATGTCTTGCAGTCGTTTTACTTGACTGCAATTGACATCTGGATGCAAAATACAATGAAAAACGAAGCAAAAGAAAAAAGAAGAAATGCCTAGCTAGATATCGATCTGCTGATCTCCTGAAGTTCTGCAGGCGCTAATCACCGATCGAAGATGTCCAAGTCATCGATGATCAGTTGACATATATGGCGGCCCAGGGCTTGTATATAACTGGCGACAACAGAAAAAAACGGCCGATGACAGCTGTCAAAAGTTATATAGAGGCTCTAAAATCCGCATAAAAGAAGCACAATGTTGATCTGGAATTTTTCACAACGTACGTACGTGAATGATTTTAGATGCATCTCAGACTCGTTTTGCTGCTCGATACGTTGACCGTATATGTTCAAGAATCATGACGCACTTTCATTTGAGCTCTACTGCCTGCCGTACACAACTATTTCGACTTTTTTTTTTTTTTTTTTTGGATATCTGATGCGCAAATTGGCAACTTATGATAACAATTCTAAGCCTGTTTATCGTGCATGGAAAATAGCTGATTAGCCTAATACGAATACTCATAACTTTGAATGATCTGGTCAAACCAGATCAAATGTTTGGTTCTTTACAAACAAGTCGAACTGAGGGATAGCCAGCCTCGCCTCCTCATCCAACACCGGCACATGCAGTTGGCGCTTCAAATGCTCGCAGCTGTTTTGAACTACGAGTCGTTCCCTTTTTTAATATGTAGCTCCTTGACCAACCACATGTGCATTGTACCAACATTGAATGTAATGCCCGCGGCGGGCCCTCTTTTTTTTTCAAAGGTAGCAGGTAGAGAGAGGGGCTAGTAAGCAGGAAAGAACGATAAAAAAAAGCATGCTACCAACATGCCCTCAACAGGGTCCTGCGGAGTGGTCTTGAAAAACTCACGTAGCTCAAAAAAAAAAAATTTGGTTTACATATTTTTCATACATGTATAAATTCTTCACTCGCTGTGCGCATTAGCATATAGTAAATTGCCATAGCACAAGAGTTTTCATATCCAGATGTCCTCTAAACATTGAATCTTCCAAGTTTGTATACATGTGCAGCGTTTTGGGCTCAATTTCAAGTACTGTGCTGTACACACATGCTGTTCAATACATACACATGATAAGTGGACAAGTGTGCTCCCATGCGCGTGTGAGCGCGTTCATGCGTATGTTATTACTCATTCTTCATTTCCCTCTCCTCAAACGTGTCTGGCGCGGATTTGAGAGGTATGTACGGGGCACTTAGCTCCAAACGAACAATTGAACAAACCCCAGTTGATTCCAAGGTCGAGCGCCGCACATGCGTAGTAATGTTAGAAAACACAATCATGAAAAAAAGACTGCTCAGTAAGTACAAGCCGTTTCCAGTTTTTGCTAAAGTGCAGGCTTGTGATGAAGAAAAGACTATTTTCTTTAAAATAGGGAGCTGGACTTTGTTTAATCTGTAAGTTGTGCTGGAGTTTGTTAACATTACCGTGATATAATGGTTCTGTACCTTTTGTAAAACCTTGGATCCGTATAAAACCCATTAAAAGAATATTAAGAACGTTCACATGGCATACCAGGAAGCAAAAAAATTAGATCAACAAATTTGAGCCAATAAAAACAAAAAAGAAGAAGAAGGGAAAGAAGAGAAACATGTTAGCATAGAATTCAGATCCCCTTCCACCTCAACATCAATAGCAACACAACCATAACACCATGGAATACCACAACCTACTAAAAATCCTCTTCTCATCATGTATACTATAGATATTTCAAGTTTTTTTTTTTTTTTTTTTTTTTTTTTTTTT